>JAMDHS010000081.1:0-91606 GCA_029717555.1 Peribolospora baueri | reverse complement strand
TTTTTTTCATCTTCAATATCATCTTCCGAGCTCTCTCTGCGGTAGATAGGAACGATAGAGCTCTCCAACTCACCCCAACATATCCAGAAAGGACTGGGCGACGTTTTCGACCGTCGACGGAGCAGTCCCATCTGCCTCGGTCAACCCCAACCTTTGCTCCACTTCCGCCCAACGCGTTTTCAAAGATCGGCGCACGATGGCCTTCATGCCCAAGTCTTCTGATGACACAGACTCCTGCTGGTGTAGCCATGCGGTCACCAGTTCGGCCAGGCGCCGGGAATCGTCCGATGACAACTTCCTGTAGGCAGTTCGCATGTCGAACGATGATGGAAGCACGCAGCCGATGTCAGCTGACCAAAACAGCCCACACTCACGTAACCCGCTCATATCCAACGCGGATCAAGGCGAACGAAAGCGCCACACTCACCTTACCGCCTCCCCCACCCGCGCCACAATCGTCTCGCCCAATCTCCCCCTCAAAGCCACTGCCATAAGCTCCTCGCTAGTCCTCCTCAACCCTCTCCCAAACGCTCCGCTCACTGCGGAAAGGGACGGCGCCGTGCGCAGGTAATCCTGTGCAAGCTCCAACAGGTCCATGGCCAAGGCCCTTCGGCGGGCGTGGAGGGCGACGGCAGAGCAGAAGGCGGGAAGGTGGCCGATGAGGGCGGCGTCAGAGGCGAGTAGACGAGTAAGAAGGGTTGATGGAGAACCGGCAGGGGTCGAGGTCGAAGTCGGCTCGGCGCCGTTAGCTCGAGCGACAGCCCCTTTTTCTCCACCTTCCTCTTGACCTTCGACATCCTTTTCATCATCGTCATCGCCGAAGACATCCAAAAATGCCGGGATCCGCACCTTGACCGGCTCATCTGACTGCCTCCGGTCAGATAGCGGTAGGCCCGTCTGCACACCGGTATCTGAGCTGACGTCGACGAGTCCGAGCCGCAAACGAGTGTAGAGCTCCGGGGAAAAGCTCTTCGGGTGGTTTTGGATGACGGGTAGGGAGGTGGACGGAGAGGTGAAGATGGAAAGAGGCCGGGAGAGGAAGTGGTGCAGGTAGACGAGCTGGAGGCGCAGAGGCAGGAAAACGATACCAGGACAAGAAGGTACAAAAGACGAATAAGTGCTCCGAATAGGTACAAAAGACGAATAAGTGCTCCGAATAAAGGGCGCAGAAAGAGACAGCCACGGGATGAACGCAAATGACAAACTCACTTGTAGACCGGAAACAAGCGCATCGACAGAGCCGTCGTGCTCAAAAAAGCGCTGCCGGAGAAAGCCAAACGTTTCTGGGCCAATGAAGACGTCCGGTTGCCAGTGCGTATCGAAGAACATCTGACAGGAGGACGAGACCACCCGCGCGAGGATCAACGAACCGCCGTATCGTCTTAGCCAAAGAAGAAGTTGCGTGAAACGAGAAACGGAAGACTAGAGGCGATACCACTCACTGCCTTCATGATCCCATCAAACATGGTCTTGCCACTGCGAACCTCGAAGCGCTGGATGCCTAATCGTACGAGTGATTGATGAGGGAGCATAGTGTGCAGAGCATCGGCCGAGGTGGTGATGCCAAGGAGGAGAACGAAGGGAAGACTGGGAACGAGAGAACTGAGAATGCAGAGAGGACCGGGCCGGTTGACATGAAAGGAGAGAAGGGCTTAGCTCAGTCAAACGTCCATCTCAGTCGCAGTCGATATGGTGAATTATGAAGAGGACTTGCTCGCCCTACCTGATGGACTGAATAAGATCTTGCAAAACGCAGGAGTCGAACGCCTCAAAGTCTTCAATAACTATTACGGGCTTTGGTCGCTTCGACGAGCCTAGGACGAGATGAGATTGACAAGACGGAAAGCTGAACGGTCAACGTCATCGCTCCCTACTTGAGAGTCTACAATTTGAAAAATCTGCCTTACCCTTAAAAGATCGGTACCATACTTCAAAGATGTGCGTGTCCTCGGGAGCTAGGAATGACGCTCTGGAAATGCGCTATGTAGTGCATTCGGAACATGTCAGCACATGCGCCCACGCTCAAACTTTTCAACTGGGGCACGCCAAGGTTGAGCCCCCCTCCCCGCCGTCTGCTCCTCCGCGGACTCGCACCCACCTGTACCTCATCCCCTACGAGCTTTGCAATGACAGCTCTCAAAGCACTCTTTAAGCTCGAGCACTCTTTGCTGGTCAATCGTGCCACTTTAACCGGACTCGTCGTCGTTCCAGAAAGCGAGGTGAGGCGGGAGACGAGGAGCTGGATGGTCGGCGAGGTGTTCCCTGCGCCTAGGACGTCCATCCGCATCATCAGGTGTGGGGAATGTCAGACAAACCTTGTAGGACAACTCAGAGATAGCTGGAGTCCCACCTAACAGCAATCCGGTAGGGATCTCATGGTATGGGAGGACGACGTCCTCCAATTCGGGGATGGGTTCATAAGCGTGGGAGACAAAGTCCAGCACGTTCTTTGAAAAGTCCTCGTTGAGTTCTTGAGAAACTTCCTGGAATAAAGCGACGACGTAAAATGTGTCGTCCTGTCAGAACAGTGACGGGCCCGGATCGTGCCCCGTGCGGTCTTCCTCGCATCGCCTTGGCGCCAACGCTGAGGGCCAACGAGTTGACTCACCTCGATCCGGTTCGCACATCGATCCCAGCACTTTTCGTACAGTAAGCACCTCCATCTCCGACCTTCGTCATCCAGCTCGGTGTCTTCCAGCCTAACGAACCCCCCGCAGTCGAAGGCGACCGAGGTTGAAGCCGAAGCGTCAGAGACGAGGGCGTCGCCTTCGGCTGCAGTGTGGAAAGAGGAGAGAGTGTGTTGAGACGAATGTGATAACGACGAGTAAAGTACTAGAGAAAAGAGAGCGCCTGCCTACCTTCACTCTCTTCAATGGTGTCATCGATCCGAGGTAGGAAGAAGCATCCCTGCATCCGAGCATGACGAACGACTCGTGGTGTCAGTATTTCATTTCGCGCCCCTGCGCGACTATGGAGGAATGCGCACGCACTTGGCTGAGCGACTCAAACTGCTCTTGAGTCATGCTCGCTCATCCGTCTGCGAGACCCAAGGAGCTTGTCTCAGGCTGGAGGGTGGTGGAGCGTGCTGTCAATCGGTGATAAGGAACATTCCACGACTGACCCGTCCGTCGTCCGGTCGGTCTTTAATCTACGCGGAGACGCGCCGCCAAAGACTGACGCGTCTTGTTCGCCTGGGATAGAAGAAGCACGGCAAGTCAACACTTCCATCTCCTTCTACCATTTCAAAGCGAGACGAGAAGTGGCAGTCTCCATTCCTATGTATGCGTGCGGTCCCCATCCCTATGTATGCGTGCACACCATCACTTCGGCCTTTTCCTCGACCAGCCAGAGCTTTCACCGCCTTCACCGCCGCCTTTTCAGACGTTGGCCGATCGGGCCGACTGACAGCCCCGCTTAAGTCCGGGCGATGACGGGCACGATCGATGATTTCTATAATTCTCGTCAAGACCTGAAGTCGTCTGCACGCACGACTCGCACCTCACGCACGACTCGCACCTAGGCTCGCATCCACCACCACCATCTCTCCGTTCCTCACCCTTTTTTTCCTTTTCCCCTCACTCGTACTTACATACCCTCGTCACCTCGCGTCCAATGCCACGCAAACCCAAGTCCTCCGACGTGATCCGGCGCGACCAGCGCACGGATATCGTTGACGCGCAGGCCGCCATCGACCTCGCCAACGCGCAACATGAAAACGTCTTCTTGTTCGCTCCTAACATCATCGGTGCGTTCGCGTTGCGTGGTGATGAGTCGGAAGTTTTTGGACGAAGAGCGGGAGAACAGCAACTTATCTGGGTGGAGTGGAACTTGACTTCGTCTCGCACCTTCGTCACCGACACCATCCATCCTTTTTGCGTCGCGTCTTGCGACCGTCTTTGAACGATCCGATCCGCCAGGCTATGTCCGAATCATCCTCGCAGCTTTATCGCTCTACTACATGCCGGAGCACCCGAAAATGTGTACTCCGCTGTACTGCCTCTCCTGCCTGTTGGACGCGTTCGACGGCTTGGCCGCGCGGGCATTGGGCCAGACAAGCAAGTTTGGCGCTGTGCTGGATATGGTCACCGACAGGTGGGTAGTGCTGTTGATATAAATGCTCCTTCATGCTTGAAACATTCATACTCACCTTCCACATCCGTCTGTCGATCAGGTGCACAACCTCTTGCCTGCTTTGTTTCCTAGCCGCCGCCTACCCCTCCTTGGCAATACTCTTCCAGTTCCTCATCACCCTCGACTTCAGCAGCCACTACATTCACATGTACAGGTGAGTATTTGCCATGACTTCGCCGTTTGATCTCTCTTCTGTCCTTTGCTCCTGCTGGAATTAACCGTCATTCCTGACTCATTGCCTGCTCGCGGGCCCGCCCTGCCTTCCTCCTCAGCTCCCTCATCACCGGAGCCACCAGCCACAAGCTCGTGACGAGTGACGTGAGCCGAATCTTGTGGTACTACTACAATGACAACGTGCGTATGCCTGCTCTCTCCTTTCCCTTCTGAGCGTTTGCTCACCGAAATCCCACTTCTTTTCGTTCCCGTCCCTGCAATCCCGGTTCAGCGCACCCTCTTCACCTTCTGCGCTGGCAATGAGATCTTTTTCGTAGCGCTTTATCTCATGAAATACGTGTCCCACCCCATCGGCATCTCTATTGCCCCTCTGCTCGCTTATCTCCCATCCCAATTGAGCGTTTCCCTCGGCACCTACCTCTTCACCGATCCGTGGATGGCTAAGGCTGTTACGTTTGTCCAGCTCCTTACTTGGCCACAGCTCTTGGCCGCCGTCACCTTCCCAATCATGGCCGTTAAGCAGATCATCAACTGCGTTCAGTTCTGGAAGGCCGCAAAAGTGAGTGTGCCTTTCACCTTGTAGGTCACTCTTTGGTCGATTCGGTGCGAACGCGAATGCTGATCCAAATTTGACACTTTCCCCTCTCTCCTCCTCGCGCGCCTCTCCCACTTCCCAGGTCCTTGCTGGCGTCGATCTCGCCGAACGCGCGCGAGCCCGGGAGGCCAAGGAGCACTGAGGGTGGAGAAACTAGACTGTATCGCAAACTTTACCTACCCATTCGTCCATCTTCTACTTCCTTCTTGTTTAATCGTCCGATGTTTATCTGTACAGGATGGAACGTGGTTATGTAGGCCTATCTGCGGGGGCGTGGGAGAACAGCCAAACGAAAGAAAGGGCTCAAAGCATCCGAACGCCACTTGCAATGGACGGAATGCGAGCGCGGACCTTCCGGCTTGGTCGCCTCCGTCTCTCTTTGCCTTCGTCCTCCTTGGGGTGCGGTCCCATCTCTTCATCCACTAACAAAGGAATTCTGCATGGAAGAGTTGATGAAAAGCCCGTCGGAGGAGGAAAGGGAGACGCGACCGGGCCCCGGCGGGGTCGATGCGGGGCAGGAACAGCAAGACTAAATTTCGACGCGGTCGAACCGAACCAAAAAAAATTTAAAAATAAATCAATAAAACAGAATGATGAGCGATCCTGGAAGTACGCACGCAGACAGATAGGTGGACGGGAGAGATAAAATCGCACTAGACAATTCCGGTTATAAATTTCCAGCGATCTAGCTCCGGCTGCAGCTGGCCACACAGGATAGCAAACAAGGCATAGGTCGGCGAGCATGCCGAGCAGGCGTGATACTTAACAAGACGTAGTAAGAACGTCCGTCAGTTATCTACCTCGGCCGTGGGAAGTCGACCGTGGCTGTCCTGTTCACCGTAGTGGAATGTGTCTCGAGCCGCCAATGCACGCGCAGATCGGTCAGCGAAGAGATTGCGAAAGAGAGGAACTACGAGCAGTTACGAGCGAGAGTTACAGCAAGCAAGACGTAGGCTGGGCAGGAAGGCGAGCAAGACGAGGAAGGAAGGGCGCACCAGAAATAGAGCGGGATACATGAAATGAAGCCGCCCGGCAAGACGGGCAGAGCAGGAAGCAGATAAAAGGGCGACCGAGATGACGACGGAGCGAAGATAGAACGCCGGTTCCAGATCTCACATTCTCCAATCATTCCCCTTCACCCCTGCAAAAGCTCAGAATAGGCGCTCAGCCAAGCCTCCTTGCCACCTGTCTCGATAACGTCGCCGTGGCAAGGGATGATGCGGTCAAAGTCCCAGGCGGCGACGGCTTTTGCGTCGCGGGACATTGCTCTTGGGTTGGAGAGATGAATTGTAGAGGGAGAGACAAAAGTGGGGTCAGAACAGCATACAGTCACCGGCGTGCCGCGGAATAACCAAGGAGGACTCACTCCTTGTCCTTCGCGACGAACGTGACGAATTTCTGCAACGCGCAACCCAAAGCTTGATCAGGGCCGGAAAACCCGGAAATGGACTTGCCCGCAAACGCGAGACACACCTTATGGAAGCTAGACGAAGGCCGAAGCATTTTTACGAAGAAGGGAGGAAGCCACCCATTAGGACTGCTTCCCGCGAACTGCTCGTTTGCGGGGAGGTTGAAGAGGAGGTCTGCCTCGATGAGGGTTTTGGTGGGGATGTGGAGGAAGGCTACGTCCTGTTGTTGGAGCAGGCGCGGGGAGGTATACGGGAGAAGGATAAGAGTGAGCAAAGAACCCCTATTCGTCTTGCTCATGTACACGAGCCGGCGTGCTTCGGAAATTCGTCCAGCTTATCTGAGATTCCAGCCCAATTCATTCCTTGCGAACCCTTACCTGATTAACAAACCCCGCGAAGAGCCTGGCCTTGATTTCGGACTCGAAGCCGTACGTCTTGTCAGGCGGATCGGCGCCATAGGCTCCAGTCCATTTGATGTCTTTGCGCTTTTCGAGGAGATCCTTGACGCCAATGACTTGGGCTGAGGGCCATTCTTTGGCGTAGTCTCCGATGAAGAGGTGGTGCACCTTTGGATATTAATGGCAAGCATAGAAGGGGCGAGAGCGGGGGCCAAAAGCAAAGCACGTGAGTGAGTGGGGAGATGAAGAGGCTAGACAAGGGGCAGGTCTGCCGCGACGCACGTTGTCTATGGCGATCAGATACCTGTAATGACGACGCAAGAAAGCTGACGAGCGGTCAGCGATTCGACCAGCGCCGACCAAATTCATCCAGCACAGATGGGAGAGATGTAGGGAGAGCTCACTTGATCTCCCCGATATCTTTGAGTTTCTCCTTGGTCTCCTTGGTGAGCGGGCTGCTGGCAACGAGCCACACGTCGCCACTTTCGAGCTTGACGGCCGTGCTCCTACCTCCGAAGGGGATGAAGCCCTGTCGTCAGTGATCGCGGGGTGGAATAAAAAGGGGCGTGAGAGAGAGTAAAGAAAAGCGCACGCCCGTCAATGCCGCCTTGGACCCGAGGTAAACGCTCACGGACGCGCAGGAAAAAAAAAAAGCACGCACGAAACGAAAGAACGGCACGGAGAAGGTCCAGATGCGGCTTGGCACGACCTCGCGGATGACGACTTTTGTCGGGGCTGACATGATGGGTGATTGCGCGTTGATGAGAGTGGTAGGCTTGAAGATGGTGTCGAGAGAGGAGCGAAAGGAGCCAGTTCTCTGTCGATGCGAGAGAGAGAGACAAGGCCCTGGTTGCCGGTGCGACAAGACGATGAGACGAGACGGGTGGCGTGCGACGAGGTGAGATCGATCGACCGACCGCTTTGGCTCCTTCTGCTGTCGTTACTCCGCCAGTTACCTCTTCCTGTCTTGAACGATCGTTGTCTTTACAACGAACGACTCCTCGCCGCCGCCCCCTTCGCCGTCGCTGCTTCTCCCGCCAAGCCATCGCCTCATCTGCAGGCACCATCCATCGCTTGCTCAGCCCTCGTCAGCCGTCCTTCGCGTCCTGGATGGGCGCTGTGTACGTAAGCATCGAATCACGTGATCGGATACAAGCGGCGTTTATCTTCCAGGGCCAGCGGAGACAAGTCGACGGTGGAGAACAGGACGAGCGAACGACGCCATCTTCTCTTTCTTGCTCGTTCCCCCGCCTCATTGCGACGCACCGCTCTTACGTTCAAGGAGTCGCCCGGAGTAAGTGAGGACAGGATAGGACGGTCACCGGGCTCCGACAACCTTTCTCGATTTTCCTAATCAGCCCCTCCGCCCGTCGCAATGGAGAGCAACAAGGACGAGGCGTTGCGATGCCTCGCCATCGCCCAGAAACACTACAACTCGGAGAACATGGCCTCGGCGCTCAAGTTCGCTCGCAAGTCCATCGCTCTTTTTCCCACCGACGAGGCCGATGCTCTTATGGCCAGACTCGAGTCGTTTTCCGCCGCTGACGGGGACGCCTCGCCTCAGGCTTCCACTTCGGCCACCGAGACGAACGCGTCCGACGCCACTGCGCACCGGCGGCGCGCCGCTCCTTCAGCAAAACCCAACGGACCCACCTCCCCATCTTCTTCCGCGTCTCCGTCTCCATCAACATTGAAGGACAAGAAGAAGCGCGAGTATACGATCGAGCAGGAGAAGGTGGTGAAGCGAGTCAGGATGTGCAAGCACGTGGACTATTACGGCATTCTCGGTCTCGAGAAGGGATGCGAGGATGCGGCTGTGAAGAAAGCTTATCGCAAGGTGGGTAGGGCTTATCTCTTTCCATACGCGTCCAAGTCCACCGGCCCATAAGGATCGCATCGAGCTAAGGTTTCGTGTAATGCTCGCACGCTTTCTTTGGCTACGTACACAGCTCGCGCTACAATTGCATCCAGACAAAAACGGCGCGCCGGGAGCGGACGAGGCTTTTAAAAGTGCGTTTGGTTTTCTTTTCCTTTGCCTTTGACCAAGGACACCATCTTGCGAAGCGTCCCTCATGCATACCCGGCTCAACCGATCCTTGCACTCTGCCTCTTGCTTTCACTTCCTGATTCTGACTCACCGCTTCCACAGTGGTCTCAAAGGCCTTCACAGTCCTCTCAGATTCAGACAAGCGCGCAGCTTTCGATGCACACGGCGCAGACCCTGACAGCCGATTCTCCGGCATGTCCTCCTCAGCAGCGGGCGGGGGCATGTCTCCAGGATTCGGAGGCTTCGCAGGACGGGGAGGTGGCGTTTACGCCGAAGAAGTGAACCCGGAGGAGCTGTTCAATATGTTCTTTGGCGGTGGGCTCGGTGGGCCGGGTGCGAGCTTTGGGTTTGGTGGGCCAGGTGAGTCTGTGATCTCTTCGTCGTGTTTGTTTAACCCAGCTAACGCAGATTCATACACCAATAGGCGTCCGAACGACGTTTTATGGCCCAGGCTTCCAACGAACACAGTTTCGGCGACCGGCTGGTGCGGGACGAGGCGCAGGCGGCGGTCGGGACGAAGGCCAGCAGGGCGGGCCGACACTGCTGCTTCAGTTGCTGCCTCTGCTCGTACTGTTCCTGTTCTCTTTCATGTCCTACATTCCCACCCTCCTCTCCACGCCCGACCCTTCGTTCTCCTTCCAGCCTAGCAAGTGGCATGATCTCCATAGATCTACTTCGAACTTGAACGTCCCATACTGGTACGTTCCCCCCGTCCTCAGCGTGAGAGAAGCCGAAAGTTGACTTCCATGATGCTGAAATTTCACCTTATTTGATGCCTTCCCGACCATATCCTTTCAGGGTAAACGGGGCCCAATGGACCTCTCACCCAATCTCCACCTACACCACCACGTCCGCCTCCCGATCTTCTCATGTCCGCAACTCCAAGCTCCGCGACTTTGAGTCGACCGTGGAACGAAGTTACGTGCGCGGCTTGCAGAACGCGTGCGAGAGGGAGATGGAGGACCGGAATCGGAGATTGGATAACGCCAGAGGGTTCTTCGGCATCGGCAGTGATGCGGAGCGGGTCAAGCAGATTGTGGAGGAGAGGCTAGACAGTTGCGACGCATTGCGGGGGTTGGGATACGTCGTGCGTTAGGCGATGGGACGGGTGAGCATGTGTAAAGAGGTGACTGCTAGGACGCTCTCTCTCTGGGCGCGGCGCGCTTCCGAGCGATGCGATGAAGTCTCTTTGGTTTGACACTCCCCTTAGTACGTTATCTTCCGCGCGGAAGTGATAGACATGCTTATTTCCACGTCATCGCCAAATGAAATTATCTTTCTGTCTCCTCTGCGACGCTGAGGTTGCGCCGCTTGCTCATCTGACTTGATTATGAGCTTTGTCCTTGTTCTGGAAGGCCGCGCTTTCCCGATGGTGGAACCTAGTCGCGCTCTTGGTGGAACCATCCGTCGGTCTGCTTTGTCATGCCTGAGGGCGACCGATGTTCCTTCCTCTTAAGCGTCGTGGCGCCGCAAGAGACCGGATCACTTTTGCACCAGATCGTCCAGACGGTACGGTAGAAGCGCTTGCGATCGCATCTCTTGCCAGCGAAACACATAACCACATCGCCGTCTGCTTCCTCTCTGCGCTCCACAATGCCCACCACCGGTCTCGCCCGTGCCGTTCACCACCACGACCCCACGTCCGGCACACACCTGGCCGACATTCGCGAGCCGCACGCAGCCATGTGCGTGCCACTGGTGGACGCGGAAAAGCATCGCCGGAAGATGCAACGCCAGCGTGAGCGGCGCCCCAGTCACCCTGGAGGCAAGGACCAGGGGACAAAGTCGAGGACACACGCACACGTGGGCCTGACGAAGCAGAAGACTGCTCTTGCCGTGGCTGGTGGGGAGGGGAGGAAGAAGGAGAAGAAGGGAAAGAAGGAAGAGAGTGGTGAAGAGTGAGGAGGGTAGATGTCCTTGTCCTGGTCCCTGGCGCAGTGAGCGAGGTGAAGGATGTGATGGTCTGGTCTGTCCTAAATCGGCGAGCCAGCCGGCCCGCCAGTCTCCGTCCAGCCAGTCTCCGGCAGGCAGATGGCCCATCTAGCCTGCTACTCTTTTCGCCTTTCTGGACCCGTTCGTGGCCTTTGAGACGACGTGTCAGCTCCTTCTGTCCACTGGGAGATGTTAGTGAGCCATGCATGGAGATGAAATGTCGATGAGGTCGATAAAGGCTCGCCATGGCGCTGCTGTGTAGAAAAGAGGGCCAACGAGGGGAGAAAAGCAAGAGCAAGAAAGCAAGCACCGTCACCGTCTTCCTCTCCATGCCTTCGTATTGCACAGCATTGCACAGCACAGCAGGGCCTGCTGTTGTTATGACAGTTGAAGACAACGAACGATCGGCGGAAGAGGAAAACAGATGGCGTCGCCGCAGTCAGACGGATTGCTGGTGTTGGTTCGCCCCGGCGTCATCTTCGCGATCTGACCCTTTCTTCTTCTCACCATAACCAACGCCGCCCGCCGTCGCCGACTCGCACCACCTCGTCAGCTTGGTTTCTTGTCCGGCGCACACGGTCTCGTCGTCGAACCAGGCCTGGCACGTTCCGGATCCCCTTACCCCTATCCGGACGGGTCTCGCCTGAGCCAAGCTGAGCTGGCGAAACGGCGCTCAACCTTTGCCCGATATTACTCGACGTTCCTTAGATACCCTGCAGCGCTTCCATTCTCTCGTTCACCTTCGCTTCCCTCTTTTTGCTATTTGTCACATCTCACACCATGTCTTCGTCTTTGGCACCCGTCGCCGTCCTGCTCAACGGCCGTTCGAACGTGCCGCCGCCCGAGAGAGCTCTGAATGGACTCAAGCCGCTCCAGCTCTCACCCAAGTCGTCTCTGGAGACCTCTGCGTCGTCCTCCAATAGCACGAGCGCGTACAGCTGGGCGTCTTCCGGCTATAACTCTCGCGTCGAGCCGCTGGCCACCGCGTCCACCACTCATCATCTCGCTCCACCGTCGTCCGGACGGACACGGAGAGACGTTCCAAGAGGGGATGTCATGCAAGATTCTCCCTCCTTTCTCTCCGTCCCCTCCTCCTCCACCACACAACGCCCTCCGGTGCAACGAAGCGGCTCCCCGGCGACGGGCTCCTCCTCCTCCCACGTCACGGCGAGCAACAACGCGTCAGAACAGTGGGAGTCGCCGGAGGACGAAGAATCGGCACACGTACGGGAGGTGTACGCACAGTTCGAGCGGACTGGCGTTCCAAACGACGGCTTCGATGAGGGCGTCGAGCTCACGAGGGAGAGGAATCGCAGTCCCGCGCAGACGCCAGCGCCACAGTCAACGGCCGCGTCCGCTAGGCCGGGTGTTGAAGCGGGCGGCCTGGCCGGCGCGATGGGAGAAGGGCCGAGCGCGGAGGAGACCAGGCAGAGGCTGGAGGCCGAGCAGGAGCGGGATGTTTTGTTGGCAAAGTTGGATCGGTGAGCGCCGTGATTTTCAAGTGCTTGACGGCTTGTCCCCCGTCTAATCACATATTTTTCTGTTCTCTCCATTTCCCGATGTTATGCGATCGGTAGCTATGGTTTCTTCTCCCAAGCATACACCAAAGCAAGCTCACACGGCCGTACGGCAACCCTGCGCGCGTCCGCATACGACGACCTGCCCCCAGATGTACCCGCCAAGCCGCGCAAACCGAAACGGCCGAGACAAAGCAAGGCGTCGGCGAAGCAGCGGGCCGTCCTTTCGCCCGATCTTCCTGTGAACGCGGTAGAGCCAAATAGGTCTAGGGAGGAGGTGGTGAAGGAGAGGAAGAGGATGGATAAGTGGCAGAAGATGATGGTCGTCACGGCTCGAGATGAGGGTGGAAATGCGGCCGGATACCGGCTCCAGGGCTCCAAGGCAAAGAAACTGGAGAAAGTGAGCTGGTGTGGCGGGCGGGCGATGGCCACCGTCCGTCGTCGCTGTGCTCAATGTGGTCTCTCTTTTTTTTTTTTTTTTTTTTTTTTTTTTTCGTTTGACAGCGCGTGTACAAGGGCATCCCCGACGCGTGGCGCGCCCAAGCGTGGTGGGCGATGATCGAAGAGCGCTCGCGTTCGCGATCTGCCTCCACGACAGGCCACGACGGTCGGGGTCACGCGGCGCTCACGGAACGGCAGCTTGCGCTGGCGTACCAGGACGGCGTCAAGCGGCCGTCTTCGCACGACATGCAGATCGATCTTGACGTGCCGAGAACGATCAGCGGGCATATACTCTTCCACACGCGGTATGGACGAGGGTGAGTCGAGTCTGCGGTTTTCAATCGCATCCGTCGAGTTGGCGATGCTCACCGACTGTCGTATTTGGCAACGGACGATGCGCGTTTGAAAAACGAATGCAGGCAACGGTCTCTGTTCCACGTCCTCCACTCGTTCTCGCTCCTGTGCGACACGTGTGGATACTGTCAAGGCATGGGTCCCATCGCCGCCACGTTGATCTGCTATTTCGAGCCAGAGGTGAGCTTGATCGAGGGATTGGCCGAGTTGGATTGTCTGGGCTGATAGGAGATTGTCTGTCGCCGATCAGCGCGCGTACGCCGCTTTGACGCGGCTGCACGACCTGTACGACCTCCACTCGACCTTTGCCCCGGGCTTCCCAAGCCTGGTAGAGAGCTTTTACATACAGGAACGTCTGGTGGAGTCGCTGATGCCGGAGGTGCACGAGGTGTTTGTGAGTAGTCGCGTCCTTCTGGAGCGCGGTTCGCTCGCTGACGCGTGCCGCGTGCCGCGTATGTTTGGCATTATCTTTTTGGCACAGAAGGAACACATGATCTCGACGTCTGCATTCGCCACAAAGTGGTACATCACCTTGTTTGCCAACACGGTGCCGTTCAAGACACAACTGCGATTATGGGACGCCTACTTCTTGGAGGGGCCGGACCTGCTGATCATCATCGCTTTGGCCGTCGTTTGGGGGTTGAGAGGTAGGTGGTGGTGTGGCTCGGAGAGGGAAGACGAAGGTGGAAGACGGGGAATGGATTCCGACTGAGCCAGCTCTTCTTTGTTCGTCGACTCGCGTTTAGAAAACTTCCTAGACCCTTCAGCAAGCTTCGAGACGATGCTGTCGGTGCTCTCATCATACATGGTCGTCGAGGACGAGGACGCGTTCCTGTCGTGGGTACACAAGGTCTTCCGTCGCAAGGACGTGCAGAAGGGTATCCGGCGATGGAGGGCCGAGTGGGCGGAGCTGGTGGAGAGGGGGGAGGCCATGTCGAGGGTTACGTAACCTAGCATGGTCCTTGCTGTCGTTCCGTCCTGTCTGTCTGGGCTCGTGTCGTGTCGTATCGTGTCGTCCCGTCCCGACCCGACCCGACCCGACGTGCGCTGTCCCGTGCATTCCTTTCCATACCTTGACGTCGCGCTTTAATATCTGTTCGCATCCCACCATCGTTTTCGCTCCACCGTCGCTCGTTTATTACTCTCTATTTCCTATTCCTAGTCAGATACCCACCGCACCTCGCGTTCACACACACTCCCTTCATCTTTCTTTTTTTAGTCCCGTCCCATCTCGTATCCCTTTCACCCCTCTCTCCTTCTCGTTCCCCCGCCCCGTGTCGTTCTGCATCCTCGTCCGTTCGTTTGTCATAGAGCCGGTGAGCGACGTCCTAGTGAGCCGCACGCTACGATGTCCACATGCGTTGCGTTGCGTTGCGTTAACATCCGTATGTAAAGCAGTGTCGTCCCGTCCCGTTCCGTACCGTCCGTCATTGTGCGCGCCTGCGGGCCGGGGGCGTGTCGCGTCGTCCGGAGAGAGGGGCGGTAGAATCGTCACATGGTGCGGGCGCGGGAGCAGGATCGGTTCCGCGGGCGTGGAGGTGCAGGGTGCAGGGAAGGGTTATAAGAGGGAGCTAGAGCGGCTGTAAGAGGGACCTAGAGCGGGCTAGCGAATGTTTGTACCTCGGACGCTAACCCTTCTCTCCGTGTGTGGTGGGCGTGCCTTCGGTCGCCTGCTGCTTCCTCGTCGGCGGTCTATCTACTATCTATCGATCGATCCCGGCGAAGCAAAAAAGCCGACCCGTTCCATCTTTTGGTAAAAACGGGCCGTGCGACTGCGGCAAGACTACCATAAACTGGTAGTCGGGGCGCGGGGGCGAGTTTTCGCGTCCGGCGTTTATCTCTGTCTGTTCGACCCGTTGCTGGGACTGGGACCTTTTATCACTTTCTTTCTTTTTCTTTTTCTTTTTCTTTTTCTTTTTTGTTTTTGCTTTCGCTTTTGCTTTCGCTTTTGCTTTCGCTTTCGCTTTTGTTCGGTAGGAGAGGGAGAGAGCAGGCGAGCGCGGGCGGGCGGCGGAAGCGAGAGGGAAGCGAGGACACGGAAGAGAGAAGAAGAAAAAAAGAATTGAGACGATCGTCGCACAACGCAATTCACGACGCAACGCATCCTCGCACAGCATAACCGGTGATCCGACCGACCGGCTAGACAGACACAAAGACAAGACAAGACGATGGCGATGGCGAGCTGACGTCGGACCGGATTCGAATTCAATAAAGCCTCGTCGTTGTTGTTGTCGTCCCTCGTCGTCCCCCTCGCTCCTCCTCCTTCCCATCCCCCATCCTGCCCTCCCCCACTACCACGTGCTGCCCGACCCCGCTCGGGCTCCACCGCCGTCCCCGCCAATATGATCTTCCTCGCCAGGGCTGCCCTTCGCTCTCGCCCACCACCACCATCGGCGCTCGCTTCCCGTCCTCATCTCCCTGCCCGCTCCTTCGACGCCCCCCTTCTCGCTCGCCGTGCCCTCGCTACCGCCGCCTCCACCGCCGCCGCACCCCCCTTCGGCTCCCCGCGCACCGCCGCTTCCCCCTTCGCCCCGCTCGATGCCTTCGAGAGGCGCCACCTCGGCCCCCGCCCGTCCGACGTCCAAAACCAGCTCCAGGCGCTCGGCCATGCCGACCTCGACTCCTTCCTCGCCCGCGCCGTCCCCGACAACGTCCGCCTTGCCCGCGCTGACGCCGTGGACGACCGCAAGATCGCCCCGCTCAGCGAGTCAGAGCTCATCACCAGGGCGACGACGATTGCGAGGATGAACAAGGACGTAAAGAGCCTCATCGGCTTGGGATACCACAACGCCGTCGTGCCCCAAGTGATCATGAGGAACGTGAGTGGACCCCTTTCGTGCCCGTGCGTGCGTGACCCTCATTTCGCGTTCATCCGACGACGACGCAGCTGTTCCAAAACCCCGGATGGTACACCAGCTACACCGCTTACCAGCCTGAGATCTCTCAAGGTGAGCCTCCCTTAGGCCCACGCCACCTCCGCCCCTTCACTGACCTCCCTCCTCCCTCTCTCCTTCGCCCCCAGGCCGCCTCGAGTCGCTGATCAACTTCCAGACCATGACCAAGGACCTCACCGGCCTCGAGATCGCCAACGCCTCCCTCCTCGACGAGCCCACCGCCGCCGCCGAGGCCATGATCCTCGCCTTCGCCAACGCCAGGTCCAAGCGCAAGACCTTTCTTGTCCATCAAGCCGTCCTCCCTCAGACCCTCGCCGTCCTTCGCCAACGCGCAAAGGGATTCGGCATCCGCATCGTCGTCGCCGACCTCGCCAACGTCGCACGCCTACCCGCCCACGCTGACCTCGATCGCAACGACCTTTTCGGCGTCCTCGTACAGTACCCGGACGTCGACGGCGCGCTCACCTCGTGGAAGGCCCTCGCCGACGAGGTCCACGCCGCCGGAGGTCTCGTCGTAGCCGCCACCGACCTGCTCGCTCTCACCATGCTCGTACCCCCCGGCGAATGGGGCGCCGACGTCGCTGTCGGTAATTCGGCCCGCTTCGGCGTCCCCCTCGGCTACGGCGGCCCGCACGCCGCCTTTTTCGCCACCACCGACAAGCTGAAGCGTCGCATGCCCGGACGGCTCGTTGGCCTCAGCAAGGACGCCGACGGAGATCCGGCGTACCGGCTCGCCCTGCAGACCCGTGAGCAGCACATCCGTAGAGAAAAGGCAACGTCCAACGTATGCACCGCCCAGGCCCTCTTGGCCAACATGGCCGCCATGTACGCCGTTTACCACGGCCCCGACGGTCTCCGGAGGATAGCGGCCAAGGTGCACGCGCTGACGCGGATCCTTAAGGACCATCTCGAGCACATCGGCTACCGCGTCGTCAATCGCGATGCTTTCTTCGACACGCTCACCATCGACGTCGCTCCCGCCGGCACGACCGCTCGCAGGGTCCTCGACGAGGCCAACAACGTCGGCCTCAACTTGCGCCCCTTCTCCTCGCCCGCCGAAGAGAAGGTGGGCGTGACGCTGGACGAGAGCGTGACGCTGGAGGAGATGACGGACCTCTTCAACGCCTTTGCCCTCGCTAAGCGACCAGATGGTTCTTCCTCCTCCTCTTCGCTGCCCTACACCCCCACCGTCCTTCTCGACTCGGCCTCGGCGTCCATGGACGGCGCGTCCCTCGATACCATCTCCCTCCCCGCCCCCTTCGCCCGCACATCCCCCTATCTCCATCAAGCCGTCTTCAACACACACAAATCCGAAACCGAAATGATGCGCTACCTCCAACACCTCCAAGGCAAAGACCTTAGCTTAACACACGCCATGATTCCCCTAGGCTCTTGTACCATGAAACTCAACTCGGCTACCAGCATGACACCTCTCACTTGGTCGGAGTTTGCAAACGTACACCCTTTTGCGCCCGTTGACCAGGCAGAGGGGTATCAGGTTATCATTGACGTGAGTCGCTCCTTGCTTTCGGCCGTTTCGTTTTGTCTAGTCACCCACGGCTCGCTCACCCTCCCTCCTCTCCTCCTTCCTTTCCCACCACTCCTTCAGGAACTCACCCGCGACCTCTGCCTCATCACCGGCTTCCCCGCCGTCTCCCTCCAGCCAAACTCGGGCGCCCAGGGCGAGTTCACAGGCTTGTCCGTCATCCGCGCCTACCACGAGAGTAGGGGCGAGGGCGCGAGGGACGTTTGCTTGATCCCTTTGAGCGCTCATGGGACGAACCCTGCCGTAAGTCGCCGTCTTCTCCTCTGCCGTCTTCTCTCGCGCTCACCCTATGTTCGCCCTTTTGTTCCGTCCCTCTCTCATCCATGGTGCACACCACACGTGTGAATATTCCAGTCCGCAGTCATGGCCGGCTTGCGCGTCGTGCCCGTCAAAACGTTGCCGGACGGAAACCTCGACTTGGCGGACCTGAGGGCCAAGGCGGAACAGCACAAGGACAAGCTTGCCGCTTTCATGGTATGTATCTCCTTCGCGTCGTGTGATCCACCCGTTCCTCACAACCTCGCTTTTCACACCCCCGCTTCCTTTCGCTCCATTTAGCTCACATGGCCGACGACATACGGAAACTTTGAAGACTCGGCCCCAGAGGCCTGCAAGATCATCCACGACAACGGCGGACAGGTTTACCTCGATGGCGCCAACCTGCAGGCTCAGATCGGCCTTACCAATCCAGCTACGGCCGGCGCTGACGTGTGCCACTTGAACCTGCACAAGACGTTTGGCATGTGCGTCGACGGCGTGCGCCGTGTCTGTGTGTCTGTCCCATGAACGAGTCGATTCGCTGACTTTTTTTTTCTTTTTTTTCCCCCGCTCTCAGTCCCCACGGCGGCGGCGGACCAGGCGTGGGCCCGATCGGCGTGGCGGCGCACCTGGCGCCCTTCCTTCCTTCGCATCCCATCGTCCCCACTGGAGGCTCGACGCCCATCCACCCCGTCTCGGCCGCACCGTGGGGCAGCGCATCGATCCTCACCATCTCCTGGGCATACATCAAGATGCTCGGAGGTTCCGGTCTCACCCGCTCCTCCGCCATCTCCATCCTCAACGCCAACTACGCCGCCCACCGGCTCCGGGACCACTACACGGTTCGGAGCGGAAACAAGCACGGCCTGGCTGCGCACGAGTTCTTGATCGATTTTAAGGAGTTTGAGAAGGATGGCCTCAAGGTTATGGATTTTGCAAAGCGACTCCAGGTGGGTGCCGGGCCGCGACTTGGGCGCATCTGATCTGTCGTCCCCGTCCCTGTCCTATCTCTCATCGTGCCCGCCCGCCCTCCCGCCCCGCCCCAGGACTTCTCCTTCCACCCGCCCACGGTCGCATGGCCAGACCAGTCGTGCATGCTCGTCGAGCCCACCGAATCCGAGTCGCTCGCCGAGATCGACCGATTCTGCGACGCCATGATCCGCATCCGCGACGAGGCCCGAGACGTGGCTGAGGGGAGGCAGCCCCGTGGGAACAACGTGATCGTCAACTCGCCCCATCCTATCAAGGTCATTGCCGCGGATAAGTGGGACAGGTAGGTCGTCGCATTTGCACCGCTGGCGTCGACGACGCGACGACGACGACGACAAACGAACTTCCTCCTCTCATCCTTCCCGCTTTTCCTCCCGCCGCCCCCCTCCCGCAGGCCGTACACCCGCGAACAGGCCGCCTACCCGCTACCGTACTTGCGCGAGAACAAGTTCTGGCCGACGACCTCTCGTCTCGACGATGGTGAGCCGAGACCCGTTCGCGAGACTCCTCCCCTCCATTTAGTCTTGTTTTCCTTTGCTCGTCTGAATAAATGCCGGCCCGTCCTCCCCCCTTCCCCGCGCAGCCTACGGAGACCTCAACCTGATCTGCGAATGTGGAGACGTCTCGCAGGTGAGCCATCGATCGAGCCTCTCCCGTCTTCCTTCCGTCGCCGCAGCTTTCTGAACCCCGCTACTCCTCCTTCTACGATCCCCCACTCTCTTCAGTACACCGAATGATCCCTTCCGCCCCAATTCGACTGCCAGTCGCATATCCCGCCCTCCCTCCTTCACCCAACTCCTTCTCCGCATTCGGACACTTTTCCGCCCGGAAGATTTACCCCTCCCCCACCCCCCCCCCCATCGTTGCATAGGCTTAGGGAACTGTTTGCCCGCGCCCCGCCGTCTGCTCGCTCTCCACGGCCGCGCACGACTCTACGATTTCGAGCGCCGCGATGTAAGAAAATATCTATATACGCGCGTCACGTCAACGCCAACGTTACCGGGGTGCACCTTGGCACGTAAGGGGAAGACGAAGAATTAAAAAAAGGAAGAAAGAAGAAAAAGAGCGGGGGAGCTACGGCGGATGTCTGCCGTCCCAGAAGGGCGCGTCCCGCCATTCCGGGCCGACTCTCCTCGGCCGCGTACCGCGAGGGAAGGGGGAGCCGACGACGACGACGGTGTCTTCTTTTTCTTTTTCTTGGTCGTGCGCCGGGGCGGAGTCGCGTTCGAGATGCCAGAGTTCGCGTTCGAGATGCCAGAGTTCGTCGACGCCGAGGGAGAGGAGGTAGTCGCGCGCCGAGGCGTAGTGGGCACCTACGGTGTGCGGGCCGTGCGAGTCGTCCGAGAGGCACAGGCGGCCTTTGAGGGAGAGGATGAGCTAGGAAGGAAGGAAGGAAGGAAGGAAGGAAGGGAAAAGTGTACGCCGGCGCGGGCTGAGCGGCGGATGAAGGGCGATGCGCGACCCAACCAACCGCACGGCCTGGCTCACCTCCATCACCTCCTTGCCAGGGTACGCGGTCCTCCATCCCTTGCGAAAGGCCGCGGCGTTGACCTCGAAGAGGGCGCCGTAGCCGACGGCATACCGGACGTTGCGCTCCACTTTGGCCCATACCTCCGGTTGGGCCTTGAGGGAGTGCTCAGGGCGGAAGAGAAGGCAGAGGTCGAAGTGGCCCACGACCTCGGGCCGGATGCGGGTCAGGACGTGATACTGGAGGTCGAAGTAGGCCGAGAGGAAGCGGTCGAAGGCGGCGGAGGAAGGCCGGGGTGTCGTACCGGAGACGCCCGCCGCAGCCGCACCAGCACCTTCGGCCCGCTCGTCCTCCGACGCAAACGAGGCGATGGCTCGATCGTACTCCTGCTCGGAAAAGTCGAACGGGACTTCGTTGACGTGGTGCACCGATCCGACCACGTAGTCGATCCTCCTTTCGCCCGGCGGGAGGGCCTGATCGGAGGCGAGTAATTCTTCGAGCGCGTCAAGAGTGGCGGGGACAATGTTCTCCGTCTCCAAGCCTACGATGAGATTGATTCTTGACGCGTACCGTTCTCGGAGAGCGGAGGCGTGGGAGAGGTAGGCTGTGAACGTGTCCGTCAACGCCGACGGCTGGAGGTCTTTCTAACTAGGACAAAGCGGAGAGAAACGACGATCAAACCAAGCCTTCAACGGTCCGCTCGCATAGAACGGCGTATGTGAGGAAGGCGACGAAGGAAGGAGACGCTCACCTCCTCCGGGTAGAGGTCTTGCTCCCTGTAGCGCGGCACATGTTCCGACAAACCGTAGGTCCTGAAGCCCTGCCCGATGGCTTCCTCCACCACCTCTTCCAGCGTCCCCTTTGCGTGCCGGCAGAACTGGCCCGAGTGGGAATGGTGCGACCAGGGCATGTTGTCGTCGTCGTCGTCGCGATCGTTGTCATCGACTGTCCTTTATCAAAGACTGTCCTTTATCAATGTCGTCAGTTGATCGGTGCGAACACAGGGCCATGACCCACGCCCTCCACGTGCTTGTCACATGACCGGTCGGGAGTCACACGCGCCGTTGACTCCGCGAGAAGACTTTAGGAACGGAGGTCGGGTGGAAGGAAGGGCGACGACGACACCGACGACCATCTCCCACAGGACCGATTTGACGCTCCGCCACGCAGCAAGAGACGATAGGACGATAGGACGGAAAGAATGACGCTCGACATTGCCATGCTCATGCCCGAGAAGGGCGGCGACCCGGAGGTCGTCAAGGAGTCGCAGAGGAAGAGGGGCGCCAGCGTGGAGGTCGTGGACGAGGTGGTGCAGATGTACAAGGACTGGACGAAGAGTGAGTGGCACTTCCGGGATGCACCGAGTGCGATGGGCATGTTGTGGAGTTTGGCTCCGACGCGCCGTGCTGACTTTTTTTTTTTTTTTTTTTTTTTTTCCCGTCGCCCCTCCTCGTCCGTATCGTACAGTGAACTTTGAGATCATGGAGAAGCAGAAGGAGGTCAACAAGGTGCAGAAGGAGATCACTGCGAAGAAGAAGGTGAGCGAGGGAGCGAGCGTGGGCAGACCAAAAGAAGCTCCTGCGTCGTCGTTCCCAAGACCACCTTTGCTCACGCTCGAATTGCTCCACGTACTGCCTTCGCCGACGACTGACAGGCAAAGGAGAACGCGGACGCCGAGCTGGCGAGGAAAGCGGCGATCGACAAGGAGGTGAACGAGTTCAAGCCAAAGGTGGCCGAGGCGGAGGCGAAGATGAGGGCCAAGCTGGCGACGATCGGCAACATTGTCGCTCCGGGCGTGCCGATCAGCTCGACCGAGGTTAGTCGGCGTCGGTCGCCGGGATGCGAGGTCCTGGCTGTGTGTGGTATGGTCCTACGACCTTCATCGCCTTGACCTTTTTTTCCATTTTTCGTTTCGTCTACCTACCCTTTTTCGTCAGGACGATAACAAAACGATGCGCACATGGCACCCCGACGGTCCGAACGGCACGCTTGACAAGCGGACCGACTTTCTCTCGCACCACGAGGTCATGCTCCGCCTGGACGCCTTTGACACCGAACGGGGTGCCAAGATCTCGGGCCACCGCGGGTTCTTCCTAACCGGCGACGGCGTCGACCTCAACCAGGCGCTGATCAACTACGGTCTGGATTTCTTACGGGGACGCGGGTACAAGAAGGTCATGTCGCCGTTCATGATGCGCAAGTCGGTCATGGCCAAGACGGCGCAGCTGGAGCAGTTTGACGAGGAGCTGTACGGCGTGAGTGAGGCGGCGTGTGGGACGAGCGGTGACGGTCGCCGACGCAGAAAGGGCTCATCTCGGACCGTCGTCTCGTGTCTCGCGTTCTGGCTCGGCAGGTGACGGGCGATGAGGAGGGCAAGTACCTTATCGCGACGTCGGAGCAGCCCATCTCGGCGTTCCACTCGGACGAGTGGTTCGAAAAGCCGTCGGAGCAGCTGCCGATCAAGTACGCGGGCTACTCGACGTGCTTCCGGAAAGAGGCTGGCTCGCACGGCAAGGATACGTGGGGTATCTTCCGAGTGCACCAGTTCGAGAAGGTGGAACAGGTGAGTGGGCGGGCCTGAGGAGACGGAGGGGAAGGCGGTACTGATGTTCGATCCGACCCGCGCGTCAGTTCTGCATCACGGACCCTTCTTCGTCGTGGGAGATGTTTGACCAGATGGTCGAATCTTCAGAGGCATTCTATCAGAGCCTTGAGATCCCGTACCGAGTGGTGGCGATCGTATCGGGCGCGCTGAACAACGCGGCGGCACAGAAGTACGACCTGGAAGCGTGGTTCCCGTTCCAGGGCGAATACAAGGAGCTGGTGTCGTGCAGCAACTGCACCGACTACCGTGAGTGGTTGGCACGCATTCGGATGGGGTGGGACAGCGAGCTGACGGTCTGTGCGTTATTTTGGGGGACGCAGAGTCGCGCCGGTTGGAGGTGCGATGCGGGGTGAGGAAGCCAGGAGACACGACAAAGACGTATGTGCACATGCTCAACGCGACGCTGTGCGCGACGGAGCGGGCTCTGTGCTGCATCATGGAAACGCATCAGACGGCGGAGGGCGTGCGGATCCCCAAAGTGCTCCAGCCGTACCTGCAGGGACGCGAGTTTTTGCCGTACGTGCGCGAGCTGCCGAAGGGCACGACTTCGCAGAAGCGCAAGTAGAGGAGAGGAGAGGTTAGATGTAGACGTCGGGGCCGCGCGGTTGGATTTTTTGCGTTTTTTTCCGTCGTTGACGTATGGGTTGAAGGTCGGCTTTAACCCTCCGTCGGGCACACCGATATACCCTGCCTCGCGTATGTCGTCGTCGTCGTCGTCGTCGTGTAGGAGAAGGCGGTGGAGAATAGAGAGTGCCGTCGGTCGGTCGGTCGGTCGGTCAGTCAGTCAGTCAGTGAGCGCCAGCGACATCCTTCTCCTATTCCTTGTACGAGAAGCTAGGTGTGGCCAATGGTGGGGGGATCCCCTGTCCTTTTCTTCCCCCGCACGCAGCCACGCCATTAAAAAAGCGACAGAGGGGCATTTGATCGAGGACCGGTTTGGCTAGCTTGGGAGTGCTTCCGTCGGCGGATGGATTCTTTGTGGGGGAGCCGAGGCCGATCAGGGAAGGAGGGACGTTCTTTCATTTACGTTCGCCAGGATGAATTGGATTCGACCGGCGCTCGTCGGCGGTTAATCACGATCGTCGTGGTCTTGGTCGTCGTGGTCGTCGCCGTATAACGGAGGTTGGGAACCGAATGGACGTTATGACGATGGGATGCGATGCCGAGCGGGCGCCTTGTTAGAAGTGCTTACGCCCTAAGCCAAGCAACAGCCTAGGAACAAAGTAAAGTCGAGTCGGCGATAAAAGCCGAAATGAAATGGAAATGAACTTGCGCCTTTGGCCGTTCCGCTCACGTGTCTGGCCGTCCCGAGGTGGACGTGGACGTGGATGAGGACGAGAAAGAGGAGATGTTCTAGAAGAGGAGGAGGTCGTCGTCGTCGTCGTCGTCCTATTCTTCTTTCTCATCGCTCCTTTCTTTTTCTCTTTCTCTTTCTCTCTATCCTTATACTTATACTTCTCCTTCTTCTTCTCCACCCTTGGCCGTGCCTGCCGTTGCTGTCAGCCCCTGCGCCAGCCTTGCCCTGCCACTACTCGGCCCTGCTTGCCCCTCGCATCCTTCCTGCTTCGTTCCTTCTTTTTTCTTCCTTTTTCCTTCCTCCTTCCCATCTCTTCTCTCACTCGACATCGTGTTCCACCCGCGGCGACGGCGGCGGCGGCGGTCCAATGCAAAGCCCCGCCGCTTCCACCCGTGCCACCGTCTTCGGTGGTCCGTAAGGGAGCGGAAGACGAAGGAAGGCCTCACCGACGATGGAGATGAAGAAGGACTGGCCGAAGATGGAGGTCGGATAGATAGCGGCGACGGACGACCACCAAAGGCTATCACTGCCATCGACGCCGTCGACGATGCTTGTTTTCCTTTTCCTTCTTTCCCACAGACTCAATCCCAAGCCCGAACCCGCATCTCCCTGCCGACTGCCGATCCCTGCCGCCCGTTTCCCTATAAAAGCCCCGACGGCCAACCCTCGCCTTCTTCTTACTCTTCCATCCCACCCAGTCTCCTCTTCTGCTCCGTCGAGATAGAGACAAGAACAAGCCGAGGGTCGTTCAAGAGGCGACGCGACGCGACACCATCGCCACCGCGACGCCACCACCACCACCATCGCGACGTCCAAGCCGACGCCCTCGCCATCTCCCACCATGACCGCCGCAAGCCCACTCACCTACGCCGCCAACGACCTCGACGAGCCAGCGCCCGACGCCAGGGCCAGGCCATTATCCTACAACCTGCCCGGCATTCGTTCTTGCGGTCTCCTCGACACGCCCTTGCCTCCCACATCGCTTCCACTCCCCGCTCCGAGGCTCGACACGCCCTCGGCGATGGCCGATACCCATCTCGCCCCCAGCGCCGTCCATCCCTCCTACACCTCCTCCTCCACCTCTTCCGCCTTGGGCCTCGACCTCGGCTGGTTTTCCACCGAGCCCAAGCAGTCCACCTACGCCCCCGACGATCGGCCGGCCTACGACAACCCCGCGCTCCCGCTTTTCAGCACCGCTCATCCTCCCCACTTTCACTACCGCCACGTCGACGCCCCCTTCGAACCGACCCGACCCATCTCCATCTACCACCGCCCTCTCTACCAGCCCACACGAGCGCCGACGACGCCCGCAGACACGACCGGCTCCCGCACGCCTCCACCCCCGCCTTCCTTCTGGCAAGTCCAGCCTCCGTCGATAGAGGATCTCTACGGCTGGCACAAGAAACGCGACCCTTTCCCCGGTGCTCAGCCCCAAAGAGCCGGTTCGAGGCTCCTCCTCGCCTGCGCCAACTGCAGACTGAGCAAGAGGTGCGTTTCGGTTCCTTTTTCGCCGTTTCCCGTCTTTGGACGTCGTCCGATGACCCGCGCCGTCCTCCTCCTCTCCGGTCAAATAGAAAGTGCGACGGCCTGTGAGTCTGTGGGCGTCTCCGGTCCGTCCGTCGCCACCGCCTCTCACCCTCCGCCTTTGCTCTTCTCCCGCTAGCGTACCATGTGTCCAGTGCATGAAGCGCAAGTTTCCCGACGGTTGCTATTACCAAGTTTCGCCCAAACGTCGCGTAAAAAAGCCCGGTCGGCAGCTCAAGCACTTCGAGGAGGTGCAGCACCAACCCGGATCCGTGGACGGCCTCGCCGGTTTCGATGCCGGCTTCCCGCCTGGTACCCACACCAACGGCTGCAGCCCCGGATTCATCTGGACCGGCGACGGCGGTCACAAGGCCCGCCGCCTCTCCGCCCCAGAGGCCGCTCGCGCCGAGTTGGAAAAGACGGCGGCCACCAGGCTCGAGCCCGTCCACCTCGTTCATCGCCTCCCCACTCCTGACCTCGCCATCCACCGGCCCGTCCCAGCGCCTCCGTACGACCTGCATTTCGCCCCCGCCTCTGCTGACGTCAGTTCGTGGCAGCCGTCGGCCCTTTGGAACGCGGGTCAACAGCAGCAGCAGCAGCAGCAGCGGCAGGGGTACCAACCGGGAGAAGACCTCGTCGCACCTGACCAGTTTGTCCCGATCGGCTTTGCAGGAGTTTTGGGCTCGTAGGCGTCGTGTGTCTGTATGCGCGTCGTGTCGTCTCGTTTGTCGACCGTCGTTTGCCGTTCGTTCCCTTACTCGAGTCTCTCGTCGAGACCGTCTGTCTGTCTTGTGCCGTATCTTTACCGTTTTGTCTGGTCCGGTTACGTAGCCAGACCATCTTTTTCTCCCTTTTTTCTTGTCTCCTGTCTCTTTTCCATAACCCTCCGCACCGCCGTCCGTCGTATGTCGTCTACAGAAGCGTGTCTAGTCCAACCCTATCCTCACGCAATCAGCCAGTAGCCAGCCAGTAGCCAAGCAGTAGTCTTCTGTAGCCTCGTATAAGTCTCTCTGCTTACACCGTGTCGTGTCGTATCGTGTCGTGTCGTATCGTGTCGTGTCGTGTCGTGCCACCCTGCTTCCCTGCGTTTTTTTTTTTTTTCGTCCGTCGTCGTCGTGTCCGCATCAGTGTGCAACGCCTAGCCATCGTGCAATCCCAAGCGCAAGCGCACCCTCTGTCTCTTTCCTCGTCCTAACGTCGCACTCTCCATTCCCCGCATCTTTCCCAGTCATTCAGTCTCTGTCGCCGCAGGGGCAGGGACGGCCATGACTACGTACGTACGTGCCTACGTGGAGACGAATGGTGGCAACACGATGAGGAATAAAAAAAAGAAGAGAATGACGACGGTCGATGATCGTGCGCCATCGCACCCATCCACCATCGTCGACCGAGCGAGCGATCAAGTTCTGTCGTCCTTCCACCCTCCGCTCTAGCCTCGCCCAGCCTCGCCCAGCACGCCCACCCTACGCCGACACGGCACAGCACAGCACAGCATGGCAGAGCGCTCAATTTCAACATCGCAATATGGGTGGGTGGGGGCTCTCTTTCGTTTCGTGTACGCGCCATGAGCGTTTTGCGCGAAACGAAACGAAAATTGCCAAATCGGCGTGAGGTTCTCTCTCGCGCCGCGTCCATTTGCTTTTTTGCTTTGCCTTCGTTTTTAGGGTTACTCGGTATGTATGGGCAACAGCTCCGGATACTTGGCCACATGGCATGCTGACTGAGCGTTTTGCCAGGCAAAGCGTGGTTCAGAGGATGGATGACGACCACCCACTGACGGGCATACCGGGCGTTATGTACACGCAGGCGACCGAACCACAAGTCGTCCATCGGCCAAGGTGCTCGGCAAAAGTTCCAGAGAAATCTACGCCGACACCGCGGCGACCTCGTGGAGGTAGAGGCCGAGCGTCTTGCAGCCTTGGATGTAGTTTGAGATGTCCAGTTTCTCCTGTTGGTTTTGGTTTTGATTCGGTTTCGGTTCGGTTCGGTTCGGTGTCGGATGGAAAGAGGGACGGAGGGAAGCGGTTCAGAAAAGCTGGCCAGCGACGGTGACGGTGACGGCCAGATCGCCCACTCACGTTCGTGCTGTGCGCCCCGTCGTCCGCCCTGCCGACGGGCAGCAGGAGCACGTTGACGCCGAGCGTGTCTGAAAACGTCAGCGTCTGTCCTCGTTCCCCCCCCGCGCCGGTCGTACGCAAGCATGGCGGGACAAAGCGGGTCAGCTCCGAGACCGATCGAAAGAAAGATAAAGGAAAACTCACGACAGGGATGCTACCGCCCTCACGCGTCAGGTCAGGCTCCACCCCCCACACCGTCTTCGTCGCCTTGCTCGCGGCCACTAAAGATGGAGGTAAAAGGTGAGGGACGGAACGGATCGTAAAAGGCGAGCCCCAACGCTCCACTCACCGTAGTTCCAGTGATTGGGATCGACAACCCAAGGCTTGCCGTCGTGCCCCGACGAGATGTCCACCTTGTTCTTGCTTCCCAGCTTGGCAAACTCGTCTCGGACAAACTTGTGAACCAGCGCGTTCACCTTTTCCGGCGTCTGCGACGGCACCAACCGGATGGAGAACTTGCCTGGCCGAGGCGGAACGGCAAAGTGATGGCCCGGTTCAGACCGTGGTCCACTCATACATCGACGTTTCGGATCAAGTCGGCTCCTCACCAATGACCTTGGCAGGAATGACCGTCTTTGACCCAGGCTCGCTGAAGGCGCCCTCGATGCCGTGCAAGGAGAGCGAAGGGAAGCGCATGCGTGCCATCAGCGTGCTCACTTTGTCCTCCCGGATCGTCGTCTGCGAGCCGGTCGCCCCGTGAATGTCCTGCGACGGGACACGAGAGGGTGGGGCCGGATAAGGCGAGAGCGAAAGACGAGTCAGACACGAACAATTGAATATCCAAACACCGTTCAGCTCGCTGCTCACGTTGAGAGAAAAGTCAACGACCTCGTATCGCCTCCTGCAAAATGGCTCGACGGTATGACGTGAGATTGGCAATGCAACGCGGCGCGACGGGGTCGCTGGCCTCACCCTCACCTCTCTTCGTCGGTGAGCGGATCCACAAGCTCGTTGACACCGGGGATCAAAATCTTGCCATCCGTCGAAACGAGCTTGCTCATGATAGCAAAGAGATCCGTCATCGGCTCGTGCACGACGCCGCCAAAGAGGCCCGAGTGCAAGTCTCGCGCCGGGCCGGAGATGGTCAAGTTGTAGTAGCAGATGCCGCGAAGGCCGTACGTAAGGCAGGGTTTCGTAGTGCCGAGCCTGCGCGGAAATTACGAGGCGAAGAGGGCGTGAGAACGAGCGATGTGGAGAGTGTAGAGATCGTTCAAAGAAGGCCTACGCTCACCAGTAGTTGTCCTAAGAAAGACACGGAAAGTAAGGACTCGGCAATTAGATCCCATGAGATCGCCAAGGTGACACCGTTGCAAAAGGCTCGACTCACAGAGATGCAAACGGCGTCCGTCCCAGCAAAGAACTTGTCCTTCTCGGCGACAATCAAATCATCGAGACCCACCGAGCCGGACTCTTCCATGCCTTTAGAAAGCGGGAGGAGGCAGAGGTATGAGGTCGTCATCATACAAAAGGATAGAAATGCAAAGACCGATCGACGTGCACTCTCACTCACCCTCAAAGCACATCTTCAGGTTGACCGGCAGCTCGATACCCAGTTCTTTATGGGCCTCGATGACGTTCAGCCATCTTCGTGATGGTGCAAAAGACATGTCAGAGAGATAATATGCGATGGACCAGCGTCGAAAGGGGCCAGCGCTCGCGTCCTCGTGCAACAGCGACGGGAGCAGCAAACTCACCCAAGAACGGGGCCCTTGTCGTCCGTGCTTCCACGTCCATACATCCTCCCTGTCTTCTCATCCACGACCAGCTTGAACGGGTCGGTGTCCCAGCCATCGGATTTGAGTGCCTGTGGGCGTGCGACATCATTCAAAAGAAGAAAACAAAAGCACATCAGATGACCCGATGGGGAGGGACGGTTATCGAGCTTGAGCAATTCAAACAAGCCGAGACGAACCGGCTGGACGTCAGCATGACCATATACGAGAATGGTCTTCTTCTTCGGATCGTTCCCGAGCTGAGCGAGGACGGCCGGGGGGAGGTCGAGTTCTGTGCCATGTAGGTTTTCCTTTCCCAAGGGCTGGAGACGGACCCTGAGAGGAAAGGAAGGGAAGTCAATTCTTGGGCCCCGAAGGTGGGTGACCATAACGCCCTCATAGATAGCTCACTGCGCGCCCAGCTTCTCCAGTTCAGTTTTGAGCCAGGCCATCATACGGTGCACCTCCGGACGGTAGGCGGCATCTCCACTTATGCTCGGAATGGCAACGGCTTCCGCGAGCCTGTACCGAACGAAAACGTTGGGGGATAACGGTATCCTCTCAAAGTCAGTCGCTGGCGGTCACGGCAAATTCAGCTTTTGTTTCATTTCCTGTGTGGTCGTACCTGGCGATGTACTTGTCCTTGGACTTTTCGATGTGCTCGCAGAGCGCCTTCTGTACGTCGGACATGGTTGATGGGATGGGTCAATGTGGCTGGAAGGCGAGCTGGACGGGCGCGAGGAGGTTGGGGGTGAGTGGGGAAAGGGTGTGCGAGTAGAGAGATTGTATGCGCACACGACGTCGACATGGGCGGCTAATAACGCTGGTTTGGTTGGCTGCGGTAGATATCATCCGTATCTATATCAAGGTGACGCGGCGAAGGATCGTCGTACGTACAACCACCACGTCCGCCCACCTCCACCACTTTCCTTACCCTGTTCGGCCAAGCAAGTCCGCCGGAAGGGAGAAATGTGTCTGTCGTTTGTCGACTACATCTGGCGATGGTAATGCGGAATGTGGTCTCATCGACGGGACGCCGATCTACGTTCCCATCCTCGCTTAAATACCCTCAGTCCCTCCTAAAGGTCCACAGATGCGCCGTCTCGCTCCTCCAGTGGTAGCCTTCTCCGTTCCCTGGTTGGGAGACCAACTCGCGGGAGGAAGCATAAGTACAGCTGCCAAATAGTCCACCGGCAGCTTTCCCTTGCTCCTCGCGTCGGCGTCCTCGTCCTCGTCCTCTGAGGACCGTACCTTCGTTCCTCCTCCGGCCTCAGAACCCAAATCCTTCTCCGAGGCTCCAGCTTTGACCACGGCGCCAGCTTCCCCTCGCACTCCGAACGAGTCTTGCTCTCGTTCTTGGGCGACTGCCGCTGTTCGGGAGGGGAGCCGTTCCCCTCTTCAGAATATCAGAGCTCGTCCCGCGCCCCGCCTCTGACCCCGACCCCCGTCCAGGCGGCTACCGCGGCTTCGCTGTCAACGTCCCGTCTCCCCACGGCTAAACGTCTGATGGCGTCTGCTCGTAGCCCGTCTGACCGCCCCGCCTGGGAGATCTTCCGGAACGTCTCCATCGAGCGGATGCGACAGGTGAGATCGGCGAACCTAATCGCCCAGATCGGGCCGTGGACGCCTGCATCGCCTGTCGGAGAGCCGGGTGGGATTGCTTTCTCATCGAGCACGGCTCCCCAGCGGCTCATGGACGCCACCGTATCCGCAAACGCGCTTTGTGGACAAAAAGCGGCATCCGCTGGGTCGGGTGCCGGGGTCGTCGTGAAACCTCAACGCTCCTAAGGTGATCGGCTTCCTTCGCTTGGCCTCGATTACGTCGTTGAGCATTGAGGCGGCTATCAACACCTGCAGCGACTTGCCGGCCGACGCCGTCGCTGCCGTGATAACGAATGAAGACGCAGTTGGTGAGTCTGCAGGCGATGCGGGGCGAGGGAGGGACCGATCGCGGTCTTCGGGTTCTCCGGGGGGCCGACTGATCGCGTACGGGGGATTCTGGCGTGCCGGTTGTCACTGGTGCTTTCCTTGGTTGCTGTGTTTAGTGCCCCTTGCTTGATACCGTATCCCCTGGGTAACGATAGGGCTCCCTGGCCGTTAGTGCAATGCCTTCCTATCCCCTCGGTGCTCTGATACATCCTTTCGTGAGTATAACACGGTGTTCTGTCGCCGCTGACTGAATGTTTGCCTGTGTCTACATTAATGACCATGTTGCCCGCTGTTGAACAAGTCATCCTCGTCCTGACTATCTCTCCCTGACGACAGCAGAAGGTAGTGGTACCAAGTTGCATCATCTGTAGCGACAAACCCCCTCTCCCGTCCAGTCGCTGACCCCGGTGACAACCGGACGACATGCCAACAACCTGTCGAACATTGCACACCGCATGCGCTCGTGCTCACCTTGCGTCTGAGAGCGACTATACAGGGAGGAGATCAGGAAGAGAGCATCTGTTGCAACTTTCCACTTCGTTCAGCTGCCAGGAGGTCATCGCAGCCCCTGTAAGCGTTCGACATCGTTCGTTACCGCCGTCGTCCCGATCCCAGAAGGTCGGCCAGGTCAGCACACGAAGCCCTTCACCACCACCATCTTGGCCATCCACTCGTGGACGTCCGAGGAGCGAAGGCACGGCTTACCCTAGATGTTTCCCTTTCACAAAGATGTTCGGCACCGTCCTCTGACCCGTTTTCTGCAAAAGATATTCCTGGATAGCCGCTCCCTCCTCGCCCATGTCATCGAGCTCAAGGATCTTGACCTCATCAGGACCGAGGCCGAGCGACGCGATCATCTGTTTCGCTCGGCGGCAGTATGGGCAATAGGTCTTGGAGAAGATGACGATGGTGCTAGGTAGAAGGTGATTGTGGACCGAGGATGGACATGTTGGAGCCATAAAACGAGAAGGATCAGAGGGCGTTGGACGAGGACGAGAGTACCGCGCGCAACTATGGATCTCGACGACCGTTCGACTCACTATTCAGGAATCAGTTTCTAAAGAACATGGTGAAAAGGAAGGAGCAATGGAAAGGATGAGCAGAGAAGGGGCGGCGTTGAGCTCGGTCTGCCCTTCGTTTGGATCAAGACGACCTCGCCTCCAGGCTCGCAGCCGTAGCGACACGAACCTCGATCTTGTCCTTGGCCGCCGTCATGAGCTCTGGCGTCAACGTGTAAGACATGCCGAATTTAGAGGAAAGATAGGAGCCCATGGGTTGTTGTGATACTCGATTCGTACGATGGATGATGGGGAGCAAGACGTCGTTGTGGTGGCCAATGATGTCTTAGGTGGTCGTCACCATCCATGGCCACGGATCTGAAACGTGCGGTTTGTCAGGTGACAATTCAGACTTTCAGATAGTGTCCGGTGAAGGACATCCAAAAGCTGCACCCATAGTGAGATATAGAGCCGCGAAGACCCTCCTTGAGTGTAGTAAGCGTCTCAGACGAAGTTCTAGAAGCTCGAGAAAAATAGTGGCGGGGGGCAAAAAACGACGGGTGAGGACAGCGGACCGGCCGTCCATCGAGCACGACGATCACCAAGCGGCGTGGAAACCGCTTGCCATTGCACACAGTCATGCGTCCAGCATGGGACGATACAAGGGACGGTACTGTTACATCCGAAAGCATCCAAAACATGGAAAGAATCGCAGGGAAAACGTTACCTCGTCCGTTGCTGGGCGCGGCGTTCGCCCGAGCCCTCTCCGATCACACTCCAAACAGATCGTCGCCCGACATCTTGCGAAGTAGGTCTGCGTATTGCTGGCCGAGGGCGATGAGCGTCTTGCTCTTGCCGAAGATGCTCAGCACCTCCTTCACGAGCGCTCGCTGTATGCAGGAAGGGCGACGAACGCGAGGATTGAGACGTCGAAAGCTAGCGGATCGACAAAAGATACCGGCCTACCCACCTTGTCCAAGCCGACGATCGTCGGCTGCCAGGCATCGTCTCTTGCTTTGCTACAAGACAAACGCGGAAAGGCGAGTAGGAGAAAAGAGAAAAAAAAATTAAGCAACCGTTCCACGACACGCTTCCTTCCGTGGCAACTCACTAATAGATCGGTCCGATAAGTTCCCTAAGCAGCTCCTCCGCCTTCCCTCGGAATCCTTCCTCGCCCAACTTCCGCGCGTACTGCTGCATGAACTGCCTGTACTCCGTGGGCGAGTCCAACAGCGCCGCGGCGCTCATCCTCGCCTCGAGGTGACCTAGGCTCAAAGCAGCATCCCAGTACTCCCCACGGAGGTGGACGGGCACGCTGCCAATGCCCGTCCTGCCATTAGCACCGTCTCCGAACGCTGCGCTGCCGTCCATCGGAGCGTCTTCCCTCCCGGCCACCACGTCGTTTATCCTGGCCTCGATCCCCCGCACGACGCCCCTCCCTGTCGTGCCCTGCCGATTACCCCGCATCCTCCCGTCCCAAGCGTCGCTCCCATCGGCCCACCAAGCGCTCGAAAGGCGCACCCAGCACTGCATGGCATCGTGGTAAGTGTACGCTGTGCCAGTGGTAAATGAAAGCACGGGCGCGCCGTTGCTGAGCAGGGTGGCGTCCGAGATGGTCAATTCGCCGCTCGCGACGCCTGGCGTTGAGAGGAGATGCACAAAAGACGTCGGAGGTCGGACGGCCCGTTGGCGCTTGACATCCCTGGCAGTTCCAAACAAAGCAATGGTTTATGTAAGGCTTTCGTGCAAGGCTTTCGTGATACGTGAGGGCCCAAAAAATACGGACGCTTACCACGTATGGAGCACTCCCGACGCGGTGATGGCCATCAGCAGATTGTCTGCGCTATCCATGTTGACCAACGGAGAGTCTAGCGTAATGGTTGGCATGAGACTGCGAAAATTACGTGGTCAAATCGCCGGTCAAACAGGTCCTTCCCGTCAGGACAGAACAGAGTAATGACGAAAAGTACACTCACTGTCGGCCGGTGGCGGAATAGATGTTGATGCCCCCGTCTTCCGTCGCGACCGCGCTAAAGAATAGCGTCGCAGTCATGGCCAGGATGGGAGATGGGAGATAGTCGATCCACAAAACCTTGTCCTTCATCTTCCCTTGTTCGCGCTCGGGATGCAGAAGGGTAACCTCGCACGCTCCTAAAATTGTGGACGCGTCAAGACCGCAATCGTAAGTCGGAGAATCCAAGACTAGGTCCACCAGGGTCGTGAAACATCCCCCGCCGTCAAGTGAGAGCTGTACTCACGTCCGTCCGTAAAATTGCGCATCTCCAAAATGTCAGAGTCCGCGTTCTCCTCGTTCGTCTTTATTCTCGCGTTGCTCTTCACAGACGGCACAGGGAAGACGACAGCCGGCCCCGTCCCCCCACCAGTCACTCGCGTAGATGGAGCGGCTGCACCTGCACCACTGACGAAATGCTGAGCGGCTCTGAGTTCTACCGGAGCGCCAGCAGGCTCGCGCGGCTTGTCGCCTCCGAGCGTCCGTCCCTTGCCACGAGCCATGGGCGCTGAAGAGGATGTCGTCGGTGTGGGAAGCGAGGGTTCCGAAGGAGGTGGAAGAAGCGGAGGTACCGGCGCCGGCATTTCCACCTCCGGCTCACGATTTGCGGTAGCGAAAGGTAAGGAAGGAGCCGGCACGGGAGATGACGCACCGACAGCGATTAAAGATGGCTGGATGCGTCTTCGGCCGTCCTTGGTGATCGTGACCGATTGAGGTTGCGGAACAGCTGGTAGGGTTTGGACGGGGGCGTGCGTCCCGTGATGATACTGATGGCCTAAACCGTTCAAGGTCGAAGACGAAGGCTGCACGGAAGGAGCAGGCTGATGGACAGGCCATTTGAACCCAATCTGAGCGATACATTCCTCCTTTGTTCCCGGCTCAGCAGTTGTCGGAAGCTCGTCGGGAGTGAACACGACACAGGCGATCGTGCCGTCCGAAGAGCAAGCAAATAGCGTGTGACCGTCTGGGGACCTGAGCGACGAGAAGGAGGCGCATCAGTGACGTCATTAGGAGTGTAACGGTGACGACGGCTGGTGATTAACTTACCAAGACAGGTCGAGGACGTTCCGTTCGAAGACGTCCTTGAGGACCACCAGCGGCCTTCCCCATTTTGTCAACCATACGGAGAGAGTCCTATCCTGTCCAGCCAGGGCAAGCATCGTACACACATTCTCGGCTTTTCGCGACGGATGAGAGGGAATTTTCAGGAAGACCTGGGGGCTAAAAGCCTACGAGGCAGAGGAGGTGCGTATGTCCAGTTAACGTTACGTCGCAACGTTCTACAGAGAGACCCTGAAGTGCATTTCGAGCGAGTCGACTCACGACGCATTCCGTGCAGTTTTCATGCCCTAGTAACGTAACGTCCGTGTTCCACGATTCCCTGGCAATAACAGAACCGGCGAACACAGGGCCGTTCATCGCATTTGACGCAACGAGGTGAGCTCCCTCCGGCGACCAGCCGAGGCGGCGATAGAACGTGGAACTGGGAGACCCTTCGAAAGGCTCTGTTACGTCCTTCTCGAGACCCCAGTCCGTGGTGCGGAAGATTTTGACGGATCGGTCGTCCGAAGCGGTCGCCAAGTACTGGCCGGCCGGATCCCAAGTGACACCTTTGACAAAACCGCTATGCACTTCGATGCGCCTTATTGGATCTGCGATGAGCGAAAAACACCAAACGTCCATGTCAGGCTCTGGAAAATTGATTACGTTGCTCCGAGTGTATGCTGAAACGTCGGTCACCCACCGAACGTCTGGCCACTCCAGACGAAGACCTTGCTGTCCAGTCCGACTGAGGCGAGATACTCGTCATCCTTCGACCATGCCAGATCGGTGACATCTTGAGCCGACAAGCGACGGCGCAAGCCCAGAACTCAGTGGAGTCACTCATACGCTGAAAAAGGGGGAAGAGGGACGAACCTGATTCGTGACCAGAAAGTCGTCTGATGTACCGCCAGTTTTCCACATTCTCTTCCGTAGAGCCGAACGCTTTGCTCGCAAATGCGCCTCTGCGATGAAACGCGGACCAGGATACGCTTTCAGCTTGTGATCGTACACGGCATCAAGCGGAGATCGTACACGCAGACGTAGGATAATGACGAGACTTACGGGCTACGGTCGTAAATCATGATCACAGTGTCATCTGAGCCGGAGGCCAGGAAGCGGCCTGAATTTGCCCATCGAACTGCGAGTACGGCTCCTGGAAACGTTTGTCAGAAAGAGAAAGGAAGCAATACCATTGTCACGGATAGGCAAAAGAGTCAAGAAGATGACGTGGAGAGTTTGGCAAACGTCTGGATTCGCCTACCTGTATGGACGGTGAGCGTGCAAAGGCTCTTGGGCACGTCAGCGCGCAAGGACGTCCCTTCATCAAGGATAGGTGCCGTGGTCCAGATGCGAACTTTCGTGTCTAGGCGAGGGCAGGGCAAGGCGCACCGCGGCGGCGGAGTGCGGGATAGGAGTGATGCTAAGCGCACAGAAATACAACTCTTACAAAAAGGAGCTCGATGTACGCACCCAGTCCCCCTGTCGCTACCCTGCTGCCATCTGGATGAACATGGATAGAGAATATACTCGTCTTTTTCTTCTTGTCGTCTGCGAAGCGATGCAAACAGAGGTCAGAAGGACACTGGCAAACGTTTCCCCTGCGGGATTAGTGGGCGAATGAGACGAACTTGCCTTGATGGAGGACCCAGCTGGGCTGTACGATATGCATTGTGGCTACCCCCGCACAAACAATGGCGGCGGAAGGAACAGCAGCGTTCCTCGCGGGGAAGCAAGTCTGTAGAAGGTGGGAGAGTAGTTGAAGAACTGATCGTTGTTTCGTGTTGCGTCGTTACGGGGCCGATCACCTGCAAGCGTCTAGTTGCCGCAGCCAATACCCCATACTTCTTCCTTATTCGTCCTCAGCCTCCATCACTCCACCTGTTCTCAATCTCTGTGCTCGATATGCAATTTTTGCCTTTTTCCAGTCACCGGAGTCCGACCAAAGGCACAGATATTGGCTTAAAATAGACAGTCGCTGTTCTTTCAGCGCAGAAAGCGACGTTGCTCTGGGTCGCCGCCGTTGACGCGCTTGCTCCACAGACCCACTACGTCGCGCGCAATAGCATCGCTGCAGACATCTGAGTCGCGGGATGTCAAGCCTGCCTCCCTGCAAGTGGACACTGCCTCCTTGGTCTCGCGTTTACCCCACCCTGCTACACCCGTATGACCTCTGACACCAAGGCTGGAGCGCTGCAGCGTCTGATCGACTTGCTCGAATCGAGCGCGCTGAGGCAAAGCGGAGCGAGGACGGGATGAGCACGAAGATCGCCGAGTTGGGGAGGCAGATGGCTGAGTTATCGCCATCGCCGCCTGCCATGTCCGACGAGGAGCGCCGTCAGTGGGACGCTATCGAGACGCGGCTTCGCGAGGAGCGTAGGAAAGCCTTCGCCGAGGCCGGCTTCGTCGATCATCACCGGAAGGTACCCTCGACGCCGACCGCTCCCATCGAACCATCGGCGACGTTGGCTCTGCGCCGCGCCCTCATTGCGCCCGCCTCTGCGCGCCGACCCCGCATCAAGGCCGACGACGTTCCCCGCTTTGATCCAGCATCGGTCTATGTTCAAGTCTGGATCACGCACAAAGGCGCGATCCTCTCCCGCTACCCGGACGACCCCGACTATGCTCGCGAGGTCCTTCACATCCTATCAACGCGTTACGATGGGGCTCCACGCAGCTGGTGGACGAGTCTTTCGGACCCCGACCGCGCGGAGATGGAAGTGAGCTGGGACGCCAGGAAGCGCCTCCTTCGTCTCGCTCTTGCCAAAGATTCGGTCATCGTACGGATGGAGGCCGACCAGCGGAAGTGGGATCGGCGTGAGCCAATTGACACGTATTTCTACGAGAAGCTGGACCTACTCAAGGCCGCGTACAGTGGCCGTCCGGACGGCGGTCTCGTCTATGCGGTTCGTGACGGTCTCCCCAACGACATGCTGCCCCACATCCGCTCCATCCTCTCTCCACGGCCGTCATTGAACGACCTTCTTCAGGAGTTGCGACTGTTCACTCCCCTCTTCGAAGCACGAAGGGCGTTCGTTCGACGCCGCTGATTCCGACTCGGCCGCCCATGGCCTCGAAATCCACCGACGGAGGGCCACCCTCACTTGCCAGACGGGCGCCCAAGGCCACGGACGACTACAGCCCGCGGCGCATTTCCTATCAGTATCAGGTTGGGCCCAGCGGGTCTCGAACGGGAAGACCATCTTCTTGGACCGTTCCTGCTCGACACGCGGCGGGGATCATTTCGACTTTGAACACCGCAAGGTTGGAGTGCCCACCCGCGCAGAGGTTGCCGCGCACCCAGAGTACGTGGCGAAACTCAAGGAAGTGGTCCCCTCAGAGTACCATGACCTCCTCACGTCACTTTCCAAGACCAAGGCAGATACCCTCCCTCCGCACCGGCATTACGACCATGCAAGCCACCTTGAGCCCGGCGCTTCGCCACCCTTCGGCCTCATCTATCCTCTGTCAGAGACTGAACTGAGCACCCTGTCGGCCTGGTTGGAGGAGAACCTTTCGAAGGGACTCATCAGGGCGTCCCAAATCTCCTGCTGGCGCACCCATCCTCTTCGTCAAGAAAAAGGACGGCCCCTTGCGCCTCTGCATGGATTACCGGGGCCCCAACCGCGTCACCGTAAAAGACCGCTGCCCTCTCCCGCTCATTAGCGAGGCCATGGACCGCCTTCGGGGAGCCAAAGTGTTCATTAAGCTCGACCTGCGAAGGGGCGTACAACCTCCTCGGCGAGCAGCAGCGGCGAATGTAGTGGCAAGTAGCGTCCTTGACCAGAACGAGTGTAAAAAGTTGTCATGACTGGCGCCTATACACCGAAGAGAGGTGTGCGGCGTCTTCGCGAGCGGCGATCACTCGCTGAGAAGAGCTTAGCCATGTACGCAAGCAACGATGCTACGAGCAGCGCAGCACTGTAAAGCGCAAAAGCGGAGTGGAGGTGATCAGATAGGTATTCGTCAGCAAGCAGGGGAGGAAGAGACGTCGTTCATTCTTCGACTGACAGTATCTACGCCGTGTCGACCTTCAGCTGTCGAAACGTCTTGCAATGGCGTGGAAGGCCCAGACGTTGACCTCATTATTATCGACGCCCCCAATAGTGCCTCACATGTTGCAACTCGAAGTCCTCTTCCTCTTCCTCTTCCTCGTCCTCGACGAGACAGGAGTAACTGTGGAAGTATGCGCATTGAAAGGCCTTCCTTCTTCGTTGGACCACGTGACCATCGCGGCCAGCGCACGCGACCTTCTTCCTTCCCCCCGTTTGAGACTTCGAACGCTCCTTCTCTGTCGTCTCCGATACCTGGAAGCTCGTCTTGACAAGATCAAGCCAACACCAGACCGCTTCTATCACATTCTTTGTTACTTCCCGCTTGTGCTTGCTCTTTACCCCTTGCCACCTCTCCCACCTGAAACCCCACCATGGCCGCACCCCAGCAACTCCTCCCAGGCATCGTCCGCAGCGTCTCTTCTGGCGACACTATCGTCGTCCGCGCCAGGCACGCTCAGATCGGCGGTCAGGAGAGGCAGCTTCACATCGCTGGCATCTCTGCTCCCAGAATGGGAAGCAGGGACCGCGAGGACGAGGTGAGTTATGGCGAGGCGCTCCGCTTGGATATTCCCATAATGTCTGCTCGGATGAACTGTTGGACGATCACTCCCATGCCCGATGGTCATACTCGGGAACCGCTCGTCCATTTCTCTCTTCCCTTTCTGCTTGTGTTCTGCGTCCACACACATGCTCATTTCTTGCCCCTACCCCAGCCGCACGCATTCCTCTCCCGCGAGTTCTTGCGCCTCAAGCTCGTCGGCAAAGAGATCCGCTTCCGCATCGAGCACACTGTCCCTTCCAGCGATCCCGGCTCCGCTCCCCGCGAGTTCGCCCACGTCTTTTTGCCTCCAAAGGCTCCTGGTCTTCCCGACACCAACGTAGCTGAGGAGATTGTCGCCACTGGCTGGGCCAAGGTCCGCGATGGAGGTACCAAGAGGACGACCGATGGTGGGGAGGAGCCTGCTTGGAGGATCAAGCTGCAGGAGGCGCAGGCTGTGGCCAAGGAGCGGCAGCAGGGAGTGTGGGATCTTGACGAGGTGAGCCATCATAGCATCAAACTCATCTTCCATTCCGCTAGCCCGGAGCTCTAACTGACGTCCTTCGATCTCTACTTCCCCTTTAGCTCGTCAAAGTTGCGTACATGATGCCTGAGGACTCGGTCGCTTTCCTTTCCGAATGGAAGGGGAAGCCAGTCGATTGTAAGTCTTCCTCCCTTTGTGGCGGAGTGGGGCCCATAAGACTGAACCCTACCTCGACCCTATTGTGCGATCTTCAGCCATCGTTGAGCAGGTCCGTGACGGTTCCACCATTCGCGCTCGCATGCTCCTCTCTCCGAAGCACCATCAGTTCATCAACCTCAGCCTCGCCGGCATCAAAGCGCCCAGAACGACAGGGTCTGGTGGTGTCGGTCCGGCGGAAGGCGAGGAGTTCGGCGAGGAGGCAAAGTTCTTCGTAGAATCGAGGTTCGTACATCCCTCCCAGGAACACTGCCTCGCTGTGTCGCTTTCGTAAGCTGAGGCATCGCCACCTCCTGACGGTGTGCCCCTTCAGACTTCTGCAGCGCAATATCAAAATCATTCTTCTCTCCCTCCCTTCTTCCGCCGTCGGCCCAACGCCGTTCGCTGCCACTGCATCCACCCCTGCACCGCCGCCCGCACCCGCTTCCATATTCATCGGTATTGCCGAGCATCCTGTTGGTAACATCGCTGAGTTCCTTCTCTCTTCCGGACTCGCACGCTGTGTGGACTGGCATGCGGGCATGCTCTCCTCTTTCGGGGGAATGGAGAAGTATAGAAGAGCTGAAAGGTGAGTGCGATTGTCGTCCCGTATTCTACGAAGCCGTTATATGGGAGGTTCATTTGCGCTTGTTTCGTTGCTCCGCCGGCATTTTGCAGGGTTGCCAAGGAGAAGCGTTTAAACCTCTGGAAGTCTTACTCGGCGCCAACCACCGGCCCAGCCGCGACGCCGCTGTCTGCTCGGACGTTCGATGCCGTCGTGTCTCGCATTGTGTCTGGCGACACAATCGCTGTCCGAAAGCCCACCGGCGTCAGCACCGAGCGCCGAATCCAGCTTTCTTCCACCCGCCAGCCGCGACCCGCGGAGGCCAAGTTTGCCGGCTACCAGGCCGAGGCGAGGGAATTCCTGAGGAGGAAGCTCATCGGCAAGAACGTCCTCGTCACCATCGACTACGTCAAGCCGGCCGATGGCGAGTTTGGCGAGCGTGAATGCGGCACGGTCAAGCTCAAGGACGTGTGAGTCTGCCCATGTGCTCCCAAAGGTCCGAGACGGAGACGCTGTAAATTGAGCTTCTCCTTACGCTTCGCTCTTGCACTAGGAACATCTCTGAGCTTCTCATCGAGCGAGGCCTGGCGACGGCACTCCGCCATCGTCGAGACGATGAGGACCGTTCGTCTGAGTATGATAAGCTTATGGCGGCCGAGTCCAAGGCGGCAGCGGAAGGCAAGGGCATCCATTCGGGCAAGGAGATGCCTCTGCCGCGCGTCGTCGACGCCTCCGAGAACGTGACGCGCGCCAACCAGGTGCTCTCCGGCCTCAAGCGGTCTGGACGCGTCCCTGCGGTGGTCGACTTCATCAGCTCCGGCTCGCGGTTCAAGTTGCTCTTGCCGAAAGAGAACCAGCGTCTCACGTTTGTCCTCGCCGGAATTCGAGCGCCGAGGACGGCACGGAATAGCAGCGAGAAGGACGAGCCATTCGGAAAGGAGGCACTCGAATTCACCACTCGGAGGGCGCTGCAGAGGGACGTTGAGGTAGAGTTTGTGACGACTGACAAGGTCGGTGGATTCATCGGAGTGCTCTACCTCAACAAGACGGAGAACTTCGCAGTCACGCTCGTCCAAGAGGGCCTTGCCCAAGTGCACGACTACACTGCGGAGGGTATGACGTTCAGCTCTCAGCTCTATGAGGCGCAAGCAAGCGCCAAGAAGGAGCAAAAGAACGTGAGTATGCAGCCGCCAGGGACCCGTTTCCGGATAGACGGGATCGGTCTGACGCCCCTTTCTCTCCTCTCACATGGACGACACAGCTCTGGAAGGATTACGACGCGGAGGCAGAGGCGGCGGAACAGGAAGCGGCTAACGGCGCCGCCGGACACTTGGTCGAGCCGCCCGTGGCTCAAAAGGAGTACAAGGACGTGGTTGTCTCTGAAGTTCGCGGCGGAGGCAAGGACGAGCCATTCGGCTTCGCGGTCCAGATCCTCGACGAGAGCTCAAAGTCATTTGAGCAGCTCATGGCCGACTTTGCCGCCTTCCACGTCTCCTCCACACCTGCTCCCACCTCCTTCATTCCACGCTCCGGGGACGTCGTCAGCGCTAGATTCACCGCCGACGACGCTTGGTACCGGGCGAGAGTGCGGAAGAGCAACCCGGGGAAGAAGGAGGCCGAGGTGCACGTGAGTTTTAGCAGTCGCTTGCCAATCGGTGATGTCCTCAATACGCTGACGTTCCCCTGTGCCTCGCGAACGAACGGTACCAGTTCTTCGACTACGGCAACGGCGAGACACTCCCGTGGTCCCGTCTCAAGCCCCTGGACAATTCGCGCTTTGGCATCGGCAAGATGCCGGCGCAAGCCCACGAGGCTACGTTGAGCTTCATCCGGCTCGTCGAAGGTAACGAGTACGCTGTCGAGGCAGTCGACGCGTTCCGACAGGTGGCGGAGGTGAGCTCTCGCTTGTTGTGTCTGATTGCAGGTCGACCAGCTCCGTCTGACGCTAGTTCATTCGGTTTCATACACCGCACCGGAATTACAGGGCCGCAAGTTGGTCGCTAACGTCGACGCACGTGAAGGCGGGGTCCTCCACTTGACGCTCTACGATCCCAGCAACCCCGCCGCCGCGGGCTCTCCTGACGCGAGCATCAACGTTGATCTTGTGCGAGATGGGTTGGCAGTCGTCGATCGCAAGAGCAGGTATGCTAAGGCTTACCCTGGCGGTGAGTCACGCTCTGATGCGGGAGCGGGTTCTTGTATTTGCTGTGAAAGCACGGAGAAGAACCGGTGGAAACGGAGGACTGATCGGCGGTACACGTTACGCTTACCCTCGGCAGTGCTCAAGACGCTTAACGAGGCGGAGCTCGAAGCTCGTCGGACGCACGCCGGCGCGTTCGAGTACGGCGACTTCCAGGCGGAGGAGGACTCTGCTTCGCGCCATCGTCGCTGAAGGTGCGGGCCAAGAGAGATGGACAGCGCGGCTTCGGAAGAGGGAGAGTGTGGTGGTTCGGACTCGGTTGGACGTATGTCCAAGCGTTACCTTTCAAAATGTAGAAACTGCATGTTCGTTTCGCAAAAAAAGCAGGTTTCACCGTCTTGGTGTTTTTGGTGTTTTCATGAAAAAGTCGCCGATCCCATATCGTACATGCTTCCTAGTCTCGTATCGGTGCAGAGAAAATGCAGAAAGTGGTGTGTCACGGATGTGTGATCACTTCCTTCGCTCGTTGGCTGTTGAACGAAAGTGAAGTAGAACAACGAATATGTGAGATGAACAGGATTCCCAACGATCGCTGCGCGCCACCGACCCCCGAGTCGGCCCTGCTTCGTCTCCATCCACGTCCCGCATCGCAACCGGTAAGCGCAGCAAATAAGAAACGTAACTCACCGTTGTAGTGAAGCAACTTTTCGATGAGATCGACGTGAGTGAGCACCATCCGTCGGCAGCAGTATCGCTTCAAGTTGAGCGCGTCCAGGGCAGCGCTGGCGTCAGAAAGACAGGCGAGGCACAAAATTGCCAATTAGCTCAATCCTCCAGCACATGCCAGACGAAAGCGCCAAGTGGGCGTGACGGGGAAGCCAAGCGCCGCGTCTCCGCTTCGCCCAACCGAAACTCACCCCTCATCGTAGTCCGACTGGAGGAGAGCGAGATAGGTGTTCCACTTGTCGCCGATGACCTTGCCGCACGAGAAGCACCTCACGGGGATGATCTGCAGCGAGTCCAGCGAGATGGGGAAAGCATGTCAGACTGATGTGCTTCCAGGTTGCAGTATAAGCCGCCCAGTCTCGCCGGTCTGCTCACCATGGCTGCCTTCTGCTGCTATTTCTCGACTCGAGTCTCTTTTGCATCTCAAGAAGACAGCGTCGTCTATTCGAGTCGACTTGGAGCCGCAGGCGATGACCGCAGCATCCGATTGGGTCAATGCTCGACCGTGGGAAAACGGCCCATCTTTGACCCGCGAACGCCGCCTAAAAGCGCTGCTTCGATCGGCTTCGGAGAGGCTGCGGCAGGTTGTTAGGACTTCTTCCTGTCTGCCCGTCCGATGGTCCGCTTATGAAGTCAATCTTCCTCATCATCCCTTCCATCATCCCTTCTATCGCCACCCCTTTCTCGACGTTCGCTTTCGTCGATCCCATACTGTAGCTTCCGTCTCTCCATCAGCTCCGCCGTTCCTCCCCTTTTCTTTCTTCCTGTCACACCATGTACTCTTTCGCACGGGGACTTAGGACGCAGGCTTCGGCCGGGTCCAGGCTCATGGCCTCCCCCTTCCGTACCTCCATCGCTGGCTCGGTGAGTAATTGGTGCACGATATCGTTCATTCTTTCCTCACTGTCTTGCGCGCATCCATGCCTTTTCTCACTTTTCTTTCGAATGCCATCTTACCGTCCTCGTCCACGCCAACACAGCGGATAGCCCCGGCAGGTGCTTTCGCACGGTGCATGAACTCGAAGGTGTCGGGCCCCGTCATCGGTATTGACTTGGGAAGTGAGTGGTGGACTTAGTCCGTTTTGTCAAGAGCAAGGAAACGCTGTTGTATGTCGATCCGGTCCGGACCCTGACATCTCTCTATCCCCTTCTCATCTCAGCTACGAACTCTTGCGTGTCCGTAATGGAGGGCCAGCAACCACGAGTGATCGAGAACTCCGAGGGTGGTCGCACGACTCCTTCCGTCGTCGCGTTCACCAAGGAAGGCGAGAGGCTCGTTGGTTTGCCCGCCAAACGGCAGGCCGTGGTTAACCCGGAAAACACCTTGTTCGCCACGAAGCGACTGTAAGTGCTCCTCTACGCACTCAGTCCAATGCATCGGACCGGCTTCCCCTTTTTAGCGCGCTGACTGACGTCCTCGTGTCTCTGCGCTTCTAGGATTGGCCGCAAGTTCAGCGACCCCGAGGTGCAGAGGGACCTGCACAACGTGCCCTTCAAGATCGTCCCCCACACTAACGGCGACGCTTGGCTCGAGGCGCACGGTCAGAAGTACTCTCCTTCCCAGATTGGTGCTTTCGTCGTCAACAAGATGAGGGAGACGGCGGCTGGCTACCTTGGCAAGAACGTTAAGCACGCTGGTGAGTATCCACTTGAATTCGTGTTAGGGGACGTTTCTGAGATGCCCTTTTTCGATCGCTGATGTAAACACTCCCTGGCCTTTGCAGTCATCACTGTCCCTGCCTACTTCAACGACTCTCAGCGTCAGGCCACGAAGGATGCGGGCACCATCGCCGGTCTCGATGTCCTCCGTGTCATTAACGAGCCCACTGCGGCCGCGCTCGCCTACGGTCTCGACCGTGACGACTCGTCGGTGATCGCTGTCTACGACCTCGGTGGCGGTACCTTTGACATTTCCATCTTGGAGATGCAGAAGGGCGTTTTCGAGGTGAAGTCTACCAACGGTGACACCCACCTCGGTGGTGAGGACTTTGACATCAAGCTCGTCGACTTTATCGTCACTGAGTTCAAGAAGGAGTCCGGCATCGACCTTTCGAAGGACCGGATGGCGATCCAGCGTATCCGCGAGGCCGCTGAGAAGGCCAAGATCGAGCTGTCTTCGACTTCTCAAACCGACATCAACCTTCCTTACATCACCGCCGACGCTTCCGGCCCCAAGCACATCAACCAGAAGCTTAGCCGAGCCAGGTTCGAGGCTCTCGTCGACCCTCTCGTCATGCGCACGATTGAGCCTTGCAAGAAGGCGCTCTCTGACGCGGGCGTCAAGCCGAGCGAGGTCAAGGATGTCATTCTTGTCGGTGGTATGACCCGCATGCCCAGGGTCATCGAGACGGTCAAGTCCACCTTCCAGCGCGACCCTTCGAAGGGTGTGAACCCCGACGAGGCCGTCGCCATTGGCGCTTCCATCCAGGGTGGTGTGCTGAGCGGCCAGGTGACGGATATTCTCCTCCTCGACGTCACCCCTCTGTCGCTCGGTATCGAGACCGTGAGTGTGCCTATGGTATGGGTGTTGTCGGAAGGATAGCCTGACTGACGGCCCCCGTTTCCCCTCTTTCGTTTCTTGACAGCTTGGCGGTGTGTTCACCAGGCTGATTAACAGGAACACCACGATTCCGACGAAGAAGTCTCAGGTATTCTCCACCGCCGCCGACGGTCAGTCGGCTGTGGACATCAAGGTCTTCCAGGGCGAGCGCGAGCTGGTGCGGGACAACAAGCTGCTGGGCAACTTCCAGCTGGTCGGTATCCCGCCTGCGCCCAAGGGCGTGCCTCAGATCGAGGTGACGTTCGACATTGACGCCGACGGTAAGTAAGCGAGGCTGGGTAGCGGGTGGCGTGTCTCGTCTGGGTTGGCTGACGTGTGTACGTTTATGTTGCAGGCATCGTGAACGTGTCGGCGAAGGACAAGGCGACGAACAAGGACCAGAGCATGACGATCGCCGCGGGCTCGGGTCTGTCGGACTCGGAGATCGAGCGCATGGTGGCCGATGCTGAGGCGAACGCGGAGCGGGACAGGGAGCGCAAAGCGGTGATCGAGGAGTCGAACCGGGCGGACAGCGTGGCGACGGAGACGGAGAAGGCGATGGGCGAGTTCAAGGAGCAGATCGACAAGGCGGAGGCGGACAAGGTGCAGCAGCTCGTCACCGAGCTCCGCGAGGTTGCTTCGAAAGGCCAGGCTGGTGACGCTGAGACGACGGCGGAGCAGATCAAGTGAGTGGGCGTGGGGTGTGCCATAGTGTATGGTTTGTTGGGTAGGCGATGACGATTTCTTTCTTTTCTCACCACAGGGCCAAGATCGACGAGACGCAGCAGGCGAGCCTCAAGCTGTTCCAGGCTGTCTACCAGAAGCGCAACGCCGAGAACCAGGGCTCGTCTGGCTCCGAGTCGTCGGGCGCGAGCGCGGAGGGCGGCGAGAAGAAGGAGTGAGGGTCTGTCTGTCTTGCCTTGCTCGGCACTCGATCCGGTTCTTTTCTTTCTTGTACCTTTTCTTTTCTCGTCGTCTACTCGCCTCTCGATTTCGCCTCTACTTTCGCAAACCAACCACCGCTCTGCCCTCGCGTCTTTCTCTCTCTCTAACTCCCCTCTGACCCCCCTGTCCATCGCAACTGTCCCATTAGCTAGCTAGCTCACCAGCCCAGCGGCGGCGCGGCGGCTATACTATTACACTTACAAAAGACCGCGTCGCGTGCGTTTTTGTTCGCGCGCGCCTCGACCCAAGATGTGTCGAGGCGGCGAAGGTAATGCCAGACAGATTTCTGGTATTCGTCCAGCGGGGTGCGTCCGGTCGGCAAGGGAAAGAAAGGAAAGAAAGCTTGGTGAGATGTGCGGATGTGCCCTCCGCGGCCGACCGTCCGAGAGTGTGGGGACGGGGAGCGGGGCGAGTGTCGAGTGTCGAGTGTCGTGTGAAAGAGGGAGGCGGGTTTCGATGTCGATGTCGATGCTATGCGATGTGGTCTGATGGCAATGGCAAGAACAGTGGCAATACCAATAGCAATGACAATACCAATTGCAATACCAATAGAGCTCATCCCATACTCTCGGCACCTCGCTCGACCTCGACCTCGACCTCGACCTCGACTTCGATGGCCGGCGGCCGCCTGCGCGAGAATCTTCCCTTATTCTTGGCCCATCTCAGCGGACCCGTTCCATTCCATTCCACCTTCATCCATCTTCCTCCTCTCCGCACTACCACCACCGACCCATCTCTTTCTTTCCCCTTCGCTTCCGTCTCCGTCACATACCCGCTCCCGCTTCTTCATATCCCCTATATCCCCGCCCTCCTCCATCCGCTCTCCGCTCACCGCTCACCGCCCATCGCACCCGCCCACATCCTCCAAACCCCTCCCCATCGCCATGGTCGGCCACCCGCCGGGCGGTTACGTAGACTACGCCGCCCGCGCCCGCACCCGCTCCCAATCCCTTCGCTCTCGCCGCAGCGCACAGAGCGAAGCTGCCCCCGTCGTCGTCGCCTCCCCCCGCCCCGACCTCCCCAGCGTCCGAGCCGTGCCTGGCGCCATCGACGATGACAAGGCTTATTTGAACGGCCAAGCCGGCGACGGCGGTGTCGCCGACAAGACGAAAGCCGACGCCGGCGGCAACGCGGCGGCCGTAATCGCGGACGCCGACGCTAACAACGACGACGTAGGCCCACAAGTCGCAACCACAACCACAACCGCCTCGGAGGCAGCGAAAACGTCCGACGCCGTCGACGCCGACGCCGCATCGCCTAAACCGCCTTCCTCTTCTTCCGTCGCCTTCGCCCCCGCCCCTTCGCCCGATCGCTCCCCGCTCCTATCAGACCAGGTGCTCGACACGTCGTCCAAGGAGCGCAGCAGCAAGCTACTCGGTAGCATCAAGGCCCTGTCTAAGAAGGTACGACCCAAGTCGGTCGATGATAGGGATCCTGGGCTTTTGTTGCCCCAGCGGCCTGTCAAACCGGACAAGTCGCCGAAGCGAGTGAGCGCCGTCGGAGGAGCGGCGCGGGCGTCGGAGAAGAAGGAGCCCTTCAGCGAGAGTGGGAGTGAGGGTGAGGGCGAAGGCGAAGGCGTTGTTGACCAGTCTGGTGGTGACTTCCTCAGGTGAGTTGACCTCGCCGTCTCGTCGTATATGCGCGTTCAAGACGACGCGACGCGCATGAACGCGCAGAAGCGACAACGGCGACGACGGCGACGACGATCCGCTCATCCATCCCCCGCCCTTTCGTCCCTTTCATGTATCCAGCAACCCGCGCTCTGGTACCACCAGTCATCTCCCCTCTCAACTCGTCCTTCACAACCTCACCCCTTCCAAGACGCCCATCATCGTCAAACCCCACCCGACCATAGCCAGCGCCTCTGCTTCGACTCACGACCCCAGCTCGGCTTACTCCACCCTCCGCGCAAGTCGTTCCCCGGTAGCCGGCGACCAGGGCGAGAGCGAGGATAAGCCCTATCTCGACTTGTCCTCGCCCTATCTCCACTCGTCCGAGCCCTATCTCGACGACAGTCCCGACCCGGGCCCCTTGCTCGGCGCCTTCTCCGACCAGGGCAAGGCCGGACCCGGATTGGGCCTTGCCGGCGGCAGCTTCTTTTACCCCCTCCCTCCGCCTGCCTCCACCGGCGGCGGCGAAGGCAAGCCAGCGTCGCCCGCGCCCGCGCCCGATATCGCGCGACCGGCGGCCAACGACGATGTGACGACGATGAAAAAGGTAGAGCGTCGTCGGCGCAAGAACGACCGCGGCGTGTGGGAGGAGGTGGAGACGACGACCACCACTACCACCACGCGCTCCGAGACCACTACCACCACCACCACCACCGTGCGCTCCGTCCCCCCGCCGGCGTCCGATGCCGACGACGCCTCCGAGCCCGTCTTCTTCGAGGAGACGGTGACCACGACGAGGCCGCGCGCCGCCTCGCCCGACGCGGCCACCGAGACGGCAAGGGAAGAGCGGAGCGCTCTCGTCCCATCCCCCACCGATGTCACCGCCCCTCGCAGCCCGTCTCCTGCCGCCGCTTTCCTTGAGGCGCACTCCGCCTCCGTAGGCTCTGGCTCCGGCTCCGACTCGGGCTCAGGCTCGAGAGCACTCGTCACACCCGTGTCCGCACCTGAAGACGAACAGCCTGCAGGTCCATCAGCGGAAGGGCCTGTGCCTGTAGGTCCATCAGCGGAAGAGGACAAGTCCAAGCGTGTCGTCACGGAGAGGGACGTCACGACCACCGGCGCGGACAAGGAAGACGCCGTCGACGACGAGCAAGGCGTCGAGTCCCGGCCGAGGCCGAACGGGATGACTCCCGAAGGCACTCACTGTGAGCATCCCTTCGTCTCACCATCCGCTCGGTCGGTCGGTTGGCCGGGTTTTGGCGTTGACACTCGCTGACGAATCGAACGACGCTATGGCTTCGCCGTTCTTTCCACCCAGATCTCCTCAAGGACCTCGTTCGGCGTGAACTCAGGTGGGAGCTCGAGCAAGCTTGGCAGCTTACCTCTCTCGACCCTCCCGGAAAGGAGGACGAGCAAAACCCTTCGCTCGCTGGCAACGGCCACGCCGCCACTGGTTCATCTGAAGGAGACCAACAAGAGGACGAGAACGAGGAGGAGGAGGAAAGTGAATGGGTGATCGATCCCCACGCCAACGTTCCCGACCTCCCCCTCCTCCGCTTTCTCATCAAGAACGCCCTCCGCACGTTTCCCCTCGTCGGCAAGCCTCCGCGTGACGAGCCGGTTGCCGCCACACGTGCCTCGGTTGCCCGCGAAGAAGCAGCGGTGCTAGTCTCGTCGGAGGCCGAACCGGGCGAAGTGGGTTCGCGACGCATCGTGGACGAGGACGATACGTCGGCGGCGGCGGCGGACAGGGAGGAAGAAGAAGAGGAGGAGGAAGCCGTGCCTTTCAGCGGAGGCGTACCCGTGCCAACGGCCGCCGGCGACAACTCGTTCTGGCTCACCGCCATCTTGCCCATCCTGCGCTCCGCGCACGGCAAAGGCCTCAGCAAGGCCATGGACCACGGCGACCACATCGACCCTTCCATCCTGACCATAGGCTCCTTGATCAAGAGCACCCTCGAACGCTGGACTGTCCGCTACCTCACCGCGTACATCCACGCCGGCCAGGCGACCTCGGAAGACGAAGGCGACGACTGGCATGCTCCCACGCCCAGCCCCAGAGGCCTCTACCCGGCCCCCAAGGCAGGCCATCCGTGGCCCGCGCCAGGCGACAAGTACACCTTTTCTTTCACGCCGTTCTACAAGAGCATCGACAAGCTGTCCTACGGTGGCTTTGAAGTCGACATTGTCGGCGTGCGCAGGAACCTTTTGGAAAGGGTGAGCCGGCGCTGGAATCCGTCTTTGTTTCTCTCAATCGCCATCCTCACTCTTCACACCGCTTCCTTTCTCTTTTTCTCAGTCCTACATCCTTCGCATTCGACAGCCGTGGCGGCATGACGAATTTGTGATCCGCAGCGAGAGCGACTTTGTGCGCTTCAGGAGCGGGGTGAGCGTCCGTCGCTGTGCTTTCTTCGCCCATCCCGCCCAGTTTCCTCACCGCGCCTTCCTTCCTTCTCCGCTTCCACGCAGATCGCAAAAGACGTCTCACCCGTCGCTCACGTTCGCTCCCTGCCCAAAGGCGGCAAGCGCGAGGACGAGGCTGTGCCAGAGTTTGCCTTGTGGCGACAGACGTCCATCGACTCGCGCCGATCTTTCGGTCGCATGTCCGTTCGCTCCATGCCCCTCTTTGGCCGTTTCTCCGCCGCCAACGCCAGCATTCCCCCGCCCCCTCAGCTGCCGGACAGGTGGTCCACCACCGTTCGCAAGGGCTCCGAGGGCCAAGAGGGCCTCCCCGCCATCCCCGACGTGGACCGCGAAGGCAGCGGCGGCACCGGTGCTGACAAGCCGGAGGAAGCGGCAAAAGAAGAGCCTGAAGACGCGGAGAAGATCTTAGCCGCCTCCCCCGCGACGGCGTCGAACCTGAACCCTAAGCGAATAACCTTGCTGTCGCCCAAGCCCAAAGTCGACGTGTCGATTGAAAATCCTCACAGGCTTTCGCGAGGCGTCTTCTCCCTGTCGGACAAGAACGGCGAGGACGCCGCGGCGGCGGAGCCCGTCAAGGAGATCGGCGGCGGCGGCGTCGAACCCTCGCTCACGCGCTCCAAAGGCTCCACGCTTTCCCGCCGTCTCTCGGCGGCAGCCAGGGAGGGTCTTCCGAAAGAGATCAGGCGAAAGCAGGAGGCCATGCTGGCCGAAGAGAGGGCCGCCGCCGCCGCCGCTGCCGCCGCCTCCAAGCCGCCGTTGCGAAGGCGAACCTTGAGCGTCTTCAGCGGCAAGGTGAGGCACAGCGTAGATACGCGCAGCCTTCGCGACATCGCCTCTCCGACATCGCTCACGGCCGAAGAGGCCAAGGCGACCGAGCGGGCCAGGTCCACGGAGAAGGCCTCGGCTACCGGCGGCTCGACGACAGGCTCTGGCCCTGAGCTGGTGCGCACGCCCGTCGGGGACACTCGTCGGCGCATCTTGCGCGGCTGGCTGCGCGACACGCTCGCCATCCGCGGGGCCGGACACGCTCGCGAGACGGTCGCTTTCCTGCTCACCGGCTTTGTTTCGGAGCGATCGCTCAAGGTGCCGGACATGTTGGACATGCGCGCGCGCAAGGACGTGGACGACGGCCGCAAAGCCGCACGTGCCGCCGTAGCCGCTCGAGCCGGAGCGGTGGTGGCGTCGGAGCGCGACAACCTGGACACTCTTTTCAAAGAGTGCGTGGAAGGCCCCGGTTTCCTCAAGGGCCTCGACATCCTCCGCACCGTGTCCAGGTACGCGGACGTGCCGGAGCAGTACAGACGCCTCTTTGAGTACGGTTGGCTCCAGGCTGCCAAGGTCATCCACCGCGCTTTCGTCGCCTCGGATCGCGCGGACGCCAACTTTGCCAGGCTCCGCGCCCTCTACGAAGCGGTGCCTTGGCGCAAGCTGGGGTGGGCGATGCGCATGCCCGGCGCTGGAATGATGTTGTGGACCCTTCGCGACGGTCTGCTCAAGAAGGCTTTCATTCAAAAGTGTGTTTCCTGTTCCGATTTTCGTCCTCATTTTTTCTTTCTCCCTTTTTTTGTCGCCTCCTTTGTTGACGGGCCCGATGCGTGCTTTCGTCTTCTTTCGCCCCCAGGCTCCTCCTCCTCATTCTCGAGGACGACCCCGTCAAGATCAACAAAGAGGTCCAAGACCTGCAACAGAAGATCGTCAGCCCTCGTATGTGCCAGAAGATTGCTCGCTTTGTGGAGGCGCCTGAGGACCTCAAGGTGAGTGCTCGCTCACCCGTCGGCGAACGTCAGGCTGCTTCCAACGTGAGTGGCTCGCCCGCTAACATCCCGTGCCGATTCTGCCCTGCAGAGCGTCATCCGCTATCATGCTCGAGTGTCCGGCATTCCGCTCGTCGCCGCCATCGTTCGCAGCGCGGAAAAGCCCCGGCTGAACAAGTACGAGATGGACCGCATCCGCCGTGCGACCAAAGCGTACACCGCCTTCATGAAGAAGAATCCGTCGCCGCATGCCAAGGCGTACTGCGAGAACGACGACGTGAACCTCATCTTCTCGCTCCAGCGCCTGCTCAGCGTCTTGGCACATCAGCACGACGGCCGGCAGATCCGGTCTATGCTCACCGAGCACTCCACCCTCGAGGCGCTGCAAGCGTTCCTGACGCCGCTCGTCGGCACGGCGAAAAGAATCTACAACGTGACGCGCACCGGGCCCGCCGTCTTGACGTTTGCAAAGTTCTTTGACCGCTTCATCGCCGTCGTTTCCGCGCAGCGAGAACGCATTCAGGACCCACAGGTGTCGATCAAGACCATCGCCAGGTTCATCAGTAGTCATTGCGACCCGCTCTACTCGTACATGCACAACATGGCCAAGCAGGATCCGGTGTTTCAAGACTTTTTCATCTGGTGAGCACCTATGCTGGAGAGCGAGCCTACATAGGAGGCGTCTCCCCTCGCTGCTGACACAGTCTTTTGTGCGCATGCTCTCAGGTTCCGCCATCTCGCCATCATGCTCGGCAGCTCCGGCTCCCCCGATAGGGTCGACCTCTGGAGCATCATCTACCCCTCGCTCAACGAAAAGATGATCAAGGACATCGAGGAGCTGACCGACTATCACAAAGCCAAACGTGCCAAGCAGTTCGAAACGGGATGCAGGTACTACGGCGGCGACGTCGACGGCGACGACGCGGTCAAGATCTTTGGTGACGGTTTCAGCAAGGTGAGCAAAGGCTACGCAGTCGACCGACAGGCGTCACTACCATGGCATCTCACGTCTTCCTCGCGCTGGCTTCTTGCCTTTGGACCGCTCAGACGCGCACCGTGCCCCTCTACGAGCGCGAGCCCAGATACCCCGACCACGCGACCGGCCTGGACTCTCTGCTGAAAGTGTTCAGGGAAGAACTCAACCAGGCCATGAAGGTCTGAGCGCCCCGCTGTCTCACCGTTTCGTGGCGACTCCCTCCCTTCCCCTCCTCCTCTTTTGGTCACCGTCCCTTCGTCGCCCGTTCCTCTCTACTATACCTGCTCTCACTGGACCCGCTTCACCCACCCGTCTGTCTTTCTTTCTTACCTGCCTTCGGAGCCTCTCTGTTTCCGTCTGCGCTTGGACGTTCCCTACGCTCCTCTTCCGCCCGTCTCCAATACTCCCTCCCTCTCTCTCCTTTCTCTCGCTCCCGGTCATCGCCCTCCTGTACTTAGCCGCGTCGTTGGAATCGCCGGGAGCTAGCTAGCTAGCCACTTAGTTTCATCTCCGGTCTCTCTGGTTTCCTCCATATCAGTCTTCTCTCCTCCTTTCCGGTTCGGCTATCTTTTCTTTTTTTTCTCTTTGGAGCTTTGAAATTTTTTTCCGAATGGATTGGATGGATGGATTTCATCGGGTTTGAATAGTTCGTTCTTATTTTTTTTTTTTTTCTTTTTCCTTCGTTGCAATCGTAACCCGTATCCCATCCCGTTCACCTTCTAGTCGCCCGACCTCCCTAGCTTGGCCTGCTGGACAAGGCGAGTTCCCAGACAGCCCTTTTTGACTGTGAGCCCCCGTGGAACCGCCACAAAAGCTCCAAAGCGACCGGACACGCGAGACATGCTCTGTATGTACGCAACCCGCGCTCAACTTGTCGGCCAAACCAAATCACGCTTTCGTTAGGATTCGGAAAATGGGGGGCGGGCGCAAAAAAAAGAACGGGGGAGGGAGCCGAGCCGCCAGTGTGTGTGCTGACAGGTAAGCAGAGTGGCTGGGAGGGTGGCTAACTAGCTAGCTACAGGAGAATCGCCTTTAACGTAGCTAGCTACGGGAAAATCGCCTCTAACGTGAGTGAGAGGAGTGCATCTTGATGAACGATCGGTCGGCGGTTCCGGTCAAGGGGAAGGAGAAGGAAGGCAGGCGGTCGAGACGAGGAGAGGAAGGAAGGAAGGGGGGAGGGGGGAGGGAGGGGGACAGAGAAGAGAGGGACAAAGGATCCAGATGAGATGACATGAGATGGAATCGGCGGACGGGAACGGGAGACGGGCGACAAATATTAAGCAGCAGGGGGGGAGTAGAACGAGTACGGCGTGCGGCGCGGCTGAGCCGTTGGTCGCAGCGGTCCGTCCTCATCAAGGTCGATATCATACGTCGCAGCGAGGGGCAGGAAGAAGCCAGAAGAAGAAGACGGAAGCGACTGATGATGGGCGGAAGATAGGCCGAGCGCACGGGGGCTGGTTTGGCGATGGTGACGCGAGTAATAGTGACGGTAGTGATGGTGAGACGATGACGACAGCGTCGGGGGGGGCGCGCTGACGGCTTGGAGCATCGTGTCGATCGAGTCGATAAGCCGCCTCTGTTCTTGCGTCCAGCCCTCCGAGCCAATGGTGCCTGCGGGAGAGGGCGAGGTGATAGCGCGCCAAGAACGGTCGCCGATCACGCCGGTGACCTTGTCCAGCCGGCCGACCTCGCGCTTACGCACGCGGCGGAGCCATTCCTTCCAGACGTGGTCGGGGATCACGACATCATACGAGAGCAAGAGGAGGAAGTGCGACTCCAGCATCGAAAGCTCTTTGAGCGGGATACCAGTCACCTCAGCCCACGTCTTGTTGAGGAAAGTGTTGTCGTCAAGGTGCTTGTTCGCGACCATCAAGCCCAGAGTGAGCAGCTTGAAAGGAGCCGCGGCGGGTTGCGAGAACAAGGCGGACAACATCTGTTCGGCCGCTGCCGGCCGCGCCGTCTCAAGAGCGCCGGGAAGACGGGCGACGTAGAGCATGGCAGCGAGTAACGCCGTGGGGCTCAGCAGCGTCTGAGCGAGCACCTGGTGAGCAAAGTGCCGGAAAGCCGGGCTCGGCTCAACGTCACGAGGTGCGCCCCAGGTGAGGTCGCTCGAGAGAAAGCTCTCCTTCTTCGCGTTCCACAACCTGAGAGAAATGTCATGCGCGCCTTCCGCGGGCAGTTGGGAGACCAGAGACGGAAACCGCTGGCCGGCAACATCCCATTGCCAGCTGGGCGACACCAACCGTAGCACTGCGCCAGATCGTTCGATGCTTTCCGAACGGGCGCCCAAGCTGGACGAGCGCGGACCCATGTCGACGCTTAGGCCATCGAGACCTAGTCCCTTGGCCGAGGACATCGAAGACATCGAATAACGTCCCCCGCGCTCGTCCTTGCTGGCCGACGGAGGTGTACCCGGCTCGGACCCGTCGTTGCTGCTGACCGGTGAGCTGAAGCCTCCATCGGGCGTGGGCTGCCCGCTTCGGGAACGAGGAACGGCGCTCTCGAAGGGAGTGGACAGTGCGCTGATGGCGAGCTTGTGCATGAGGCCTACGCCGAGCTGATCCGACGGCCTGGACCGGTGAGCGCTGGTGGCGCGGCGGCCAAGCTGACTCGGCGAGTGGTCCGCGCTCGCAGCGGGCGTCGACAAAGTGTGCGGGGAGTCGTACGGGGTGGAAGACATGGCGGATGAGTGGCCATGGTCAGGTGAGACGACAGCGGAGCCGTCGAGCATGGCCGCGCAGATGGCCCACACCATCTCGACACCGAAACCGCACAAGGGGACGGCCGATCGATCCAGAGTTCCCGGGCTAGGCGGTGCGGGGGCTGAAGGAGCCGGGGCGGCTTCGGCGCTGGGTGGGGGTGCAGGCGTCGGCATGATCTTGGTCTCGGGGTGGAAAACCAAGTCAGCCGCATACATGTCATCGTATTGACCATTGGCGTCCTGCTCCACGTAGTCGCGGTGGTTCCCGTCGCCGCCAGCAGCCTGATCCCACCCGTAATCGCCTCCGCCTGCATAGTAGCCGTCGTACTGTCGAGTGGAGGGTACGCCACCGCCAAGTCGAGCGTCTTCATGGTACGTGGAAAGGTGACCGGTGGCCGGCGGGTACGGAGCGGACGAGAAGTGGGTGCCGGTGCGGTCCATCAACGGGCGGTCGTAACCAAAGCCTGGTCCGAATGGCTGGTCAAAGTGCGTGGGCGGGGCAGGCGGCTGGTACGCAGCCTGGGAAGCGTGGGGCCACGCGGTGGCGACTGCATGGGGATGGGCCTGACGCTGGCCGGCAGGGAAAGCGAAGCTACGGGGCGGGTAGCCGACGTCGTATGCCGGCTGGGCAGCTGGATGCTGTGCCACGGGAGCCTGAGCGTAGTCACGGTGCTGATGGGCGTACGTCGCCATCGCCCCAGCCGGGGCGGCGGGTTGAGAGTACCAGTCGGCATTGGATTGGACAGCGGGCTGATGTGGGTGCATCGAGACGGGCGGCATACCCATCTCCTCCGCGGCCCGGTTCGCCTCTGCGCGGCGGATGGCCTGGCCGACGAGGTCGTAGTGCGTCGTCTGCTGGAGGAAGTGGCCGGCGGAGAAGAAGGGGTCGAAGTTCCAGCCGGCGGACGCCTGGCGAGTGGGCAACCGAGGAGCCGGCGGCAGGGCCCAGACGGAAGGGGCGGCGCCCATGCCGCCATCGTCGTACGCGTAGCGGTCGGGAGGGTGGCCGATGCCGAGTGCCGCTTGGGAGGCGGCGGTGTACGACATGGCCGACGCTCCGGGAAAATGGGAGGAGGCGTCGGGAAACTGGGAGGACCCGTACATGGAAGGGTGGGGGAGCGACGAGCGCGTGACCGGTGGCGACGAGCTAGGACAACGGTCGGACTGGGTCGACGACCGGTCGCTGAAGCGGTTGCGCCGGCGCGGTTGGCTGGCTAGGCCGTTTGGATGCAACGATGCCAAGGGCGAACGAAGCGCAGCGCCGATGTGGGGGCCTTTGGTCGGCAGGAGACGGGGGTGGATCAAATCGTCGAAGGCGAGGCCATGCACGGGAGAGAGAGGAATGAGATAGAATGAAAGAGAGAAGGCCAAGAGAGAGAAGAAGGAAGACAGAGAGGAGAGAACGGACGGAGAGGAATAGAAAGACGGGGCGAGTCAAAGGATCCCGAAGCTCGAGCCTGGAGCGTGCCGTGAGTAACTCCGGATCGGGTACTTTTTTTTTTCTTGTCTGGTCGTTGAATCTCGTCTTCCGCGCGTGGAGGAGAGTGGCACCGCACAGCGAGGCTCTTGAGAACAGCAAGCGAATGCCTCCCGAAAAGCGGCGAGCTGGCGTCGCGGTGTGGACGCGCGAGGGTAGTAAGTGGGCGCTGACGTTGGCAACGTCAGGCCGGGTCGGTGGACAGTCGGGGCCAGTCAGCCGGTCGGTCGGGGTCGGTCAGTCGGTCGTGGCGTCTGTCTGTGTCTGTGTCTGGAAGTAGAATCCAGGGGAAGACAAGACGAGTGCTGGAGACGACGACGGGGGAATGGCGACGACGACGACGACGGCCGACCAGGTGGGGGGCGAGGGAGATGGTGGTTCGACGCTGACCTCGACAACCGGGCCGGGGCGGAGGACAGAAAAGAAAAAGGGAGAAGATAAAAGGCGGCGGTGGCGGGATTTGAACGATTTGAAATCCGACAAGCGTCCGCCTTTCAACACGACTTAGCCGCCCTCTCGAGACACTTTTGCGCGCCCCCAACCCATTTTAAAAACATCCTCCATTTGAAATTCGATAAGCCCCTAACTCTTTCCGGCTCTCGTTCTCGTTTCGCCCACACCTCGTCCGGACGACGACGACGTCGGCGACGCATCGAACAGTGACCATGACCATGACAGCGAGCATCCAGGACACACACACAGAGAAAGCTCGACAATCACCCTGACCTGGCCCAACGGGATATGGCATATGTACGTACTCACCTTCCTTCCCCGCACCAATATCCATCCGTCGAACGTGCCCTCCATCGTCCTCACCCGGTGCCCACGCCAATCAATCCAAATCCCATTCGCCCACCCCATCCATCACACAAACCATCATTGAACATCGACTCGGCGACTCGGCGACCAAACGTTCTATCTTACCCACGCCTGCGCTTACTAAGTACAGCCGGCCCGTAGCCCGCACTCTCGGACCGGTTTCTGCTCGAAGCCCGCAGGGCTCTATCAAGCGCCCCGCCCCTATTTACGGCCGAGCACGCCTCTTTTCGGTATCCATGACGCGCCGACCAAGCCGCCATCCGCCATCCGCCATCCGCCATCGAGCTCCATCTCCTCCCTCTCCCATCCATTAGGGCACGATCGTAGCCACGATCCTCCGCCCGTGAGGCTTGTAGCGGAACTCGCACAGGTAGATCCCTTGCCACGTGCCCAAGTTGAGCTGCCCGTTTGTGATGGGCTACGTGTCATGAGAAAGGGCGGGCGGGCGGTGTGCCGCCGACGACGACGTGTTTCGCGTGGAAGAAAAGGACACGCAAGCGTTAGTCAAAGGGCTGAGTGAGATGAGATGAGAGGAGCGGCCCGAGGAAACAGGACGTACCACCGTGACAGTCGAGCCGACTGGAAGAAATGACGTGGCATGGATAGAGCGCAAAGGATGGATGGATGGATGGCAGCTTGAGCAAAGCGGCTCCTTGGACAGGCAAAGAGAAACAGGCAAGGGGCCAGCAGACGTACTCAAAGATGCCTTGGTGTGTGACGCCGAGTCGCTGTCACCGAATGGGCGGTCGGTCATCCGCCGCGAGTCAGCCTCAGCATACATCCACGACGGCCGCCACGACACGTATGCTCACTCCGGTCTGTGCGTCGACAGAGAAGGCGCAGACAGAGAAGAAGAGAAGGGGTCAGCATGGACTCGGCAGAAGGACGGAAGGACGGAAGGCTTTTCTCACCCTTCGTCGACGTGCTGCCACGGCAGGTTCTCGGGCACGATCCGGTCCAGCGCCTGCGTGCAAGGGAAAAGGGGCCGGGTGGGGGGCGGGGGCGAGAGTGAGCGCATGGGGATGCACGGCAAAGACCCAGAAGAAGAATGGTGACGAAGAGACAGACTCACCATGTCCATGTCTTTGCGCACGGTGCGATCAAAATTCTCGTTCAAGGACAGCGCCGCAGAGGTGTGCTGGATGAAGAGGGTCAAAATGCCAACCTGAAGGATGACATGGCACGGAGGGACAAGGCATGTGAAGGAAGTGCCAGGAGAGGAACATGTTGCTCAGCACAAGTCGATGGTTCCTGCAAAAGGTAAAACTACGACGGGGGGGGGCGGGCGCACCTTGGTTCCCTGCAGGCCGTCCTTGATGTTGTTCACCACTTCGTCCGTGACGAGGTGGCACCTGTGAATGACGTTAGGGATAAATGAACACGGTCTCTCCTTCTCTCGAAAGAGGATGACATGAGTCCCTCTCTCTCTCACCCCTTGGGCCTATGGGACAGCGTACTGTGGTCGCGCAGAAGACGTGGTCAGGCCAAGGTGTAAGCCGACGTCGCGTCAAGGCGAGCGTGTTGTGGGACTCCGGGCGGCTCACAAAGTCTTCTGATACGGCATGATTGAACTATGCGGCGGAGCAAAGACGGCCCAGTAGCACTGCAGTGCGAGAAGAAGGGCGACGATGAAGGGGGCCGAGGTGATGGAGTTGTGCAAGAACGATGGCATTTCTCGCATACAATAGTCTTCGATCGCACCGCGTTATTTCAAATACGATGAGAATACAGAATTGCGCTCGACGTCATTTCAAAGAAGAGGAGAATACAAAATTGCACTCGATGAGATTCCGGTCCGAGCGGCTCGGCCGTGCGCGTCCTAACACCGCTCGCGCTCGACTCGACTTACAGCCTAGAGACGGGAGAAGCGAGCAAGGCAGGCGAAAGACTAGACGTTGGCTGTTCTTTCGACCGGCCGGCCGCAAATGGCGGATGGGAAAGGAAAGACGGCGACGGACGCAGAAGGCCCGGCGGAGGCAGCGAAAATCGCGCACGGGGTCGCGCCGCGGAGGATAAGAACCAGAGCCAGCGGTCGGACCCCCTCCCCTTTCTTTTCCTCTCACTCCTCTACTCTCCATCTCACCACCTTTCCAATCCTATGCTATCTCGGTCAAGGATTCGTATCGAGGATTGTACTGACTTAACTGATCCCTTTTTCCTACTCATCTCGCCCGCTTGCACTATTTGCGCTCTCGCGTCTTCCCAGACGGGACATCAAGTATCCCTCACATCTGTCCTCCCTTTCGCTCCCCCCTCTCCAGCTGCGCAGGCACCCGGTCGCATTGGCCTCCCCCCTCCTCGGGCCCATTCATCCGTCCGCTCGCAACAAGCTTGTCATTCTTGCTGACTCATCTCCTTCCCCTCCAAGTTTTTTGGCAGCCACAACAACCCGCCCATACTCCATTTCGTCCCGGATGATGCTCCGGTCTGCTTTCTCGTTTCCTCGTGACGCATGAAGATCGATAGGCGGGTCGTTTTCTCATTGTCTGGCTGCCCCAAGTTCACCGGGTTAGGCCGACGAAGCCAGGAAACCGTCTGGTCAATTGTTTTTTTCTCATCCGTTCGGCGGTCTGTTACCGCGACGCTCGGCAAGGGCTGTGCTGAACAGCTTACAACCGTCTGCAAGGCACGTCTGTGCGGTCCACCGTCAGACGCCCTCAGTTGGTCTCCGCTCGCCTGCTGATTCCATCGTAGGCCGGCAGGGCCCGTCTTATCCATCTTATCCTCACATGGGCGCCGCTCTCCAGTCCCTCGCGGCCTATGTATGGATAGTGGGCACGCTCGCGTCTCCCTTGCACTGACGCGTCGCATCGTCGTCCCAATCGACCTACCTATCTACTTCACTTACAAAAGCGCTCTTCGCCTTTCCCCGTCTTTACTTTGAACGACGACCTCACAACGTGGGTATGAGCGGCATGGGCATGGGCAGTAACTCATCTTCCAGCGGGGCCATGGGCGGCATGGGAGGCATGGGCGGGATGACCAATACGACTAACAGCAGCGCACCGGGCATGAGCATGGACATGGGCCCCAACTCGTGCAAAGTCTCGATGTTGTGAGCGGCCAAACTTGTGGCCCGTTTTCTTGAGGCGACGGATCAGCAGGGCGTTGGACGAGCTGACCGGCTCCCATCTATCTTCTTGCACTCTTTTTCTTCAACGATGCCACCCAAACTCGACAGAGGGAACTGGAACGTCCTCCACACTTGTTTCCTCACGTCCTCCTGGCACGTCCGCACGGCCGCGCAGTTCGGCGGCACAGTCGTCTTCGTCTTTCTCCTCGTCGTCATCGCCGAGATGCTCCGCCGCGTCGGGCGCGAGTACGACAGGCGCATCGTCGCCGCTCATCGTGTCTCTTCCGGCTTCGACGCTTGGACGGAGGGCGAGGGCGAGGGCGAGCTAGAAGGAGGAAAAGGCCAGCCCGGCAGGGCGGACGTGCGTAGTCGGAATGCTGGTGTCCCCAAAGCTGACACGACCATCCTCCGATCCGTTCTGCCCGGGCTCGGCGGCGGCTCCTCGACGGGATCACCCCCCGCGAGGCTGAGACCGACGGTCATGCAACAGCTAGTTCGCAGCTTGCTGCACGCCATGCCGTTCACCGCTGCTTACAGTGAGTGTCTGTTCAGCGTTCCTTAGGCAGGAGCGCGCCCCTTCTGCGAGCGGCTCGGCTCAACCCCCGCTCGCTCCCTCCTTCTCGCAGTCATCATGCTTTTCGCCATGTACTACAATGGTAAGCGTGCTCCGTCGACTCGCTCCTCCACAACCCCGTCCCCGTCGGCGTCCTGGCTCACTCCGCTCTCCGCCCGCGTCTTCCCCCTCACGCGGGATCGCCATGGGGACAGGCTTCGTCCTAGTCGCCATCTGCGTCGGCGGCTTCGCCGGCTTTTTTGTCGCCAGCTGGGACACGCTCCCTGCGCCCAACAATGGGCACGACGACAACGGCTCTCCGAAGGGCGATGGTTGCTGCTGCTGAGAGAGGTCTGCATTCGTCCCAAGACAAGATGATGGATGATGACCTCCCCCCTGTGGTTAGGCCAAGAAACGAATTCTTACTCCCTTGGCTTTGAACTTGACAACGTACGGCGGCGGGTCGGTTCATTTGGTACCCGGCCTGATCGGCTTCCAGTATCTGATCGTGTATAACCACTCCTCCGTCTTTTTCCTCTTTCCTTCCTGGCGCCCTGAGAGGCAAGAGCTTTTTTTTTCCGTTGAATGGAAGTGGCTTCCGTCCTGTGGCGAAGGCGTAGTACGGTGTGCGTGCAGGGATATAACCTGCCTAGGTCTACAGTACGAGAAATTCCTAGACACAAGACAGCACGCACGGACGATTGACCCGGTTGGTGGGCTCCTCTGAAGAGCACACACACGGCCTGGACGTTGGGTCGTAACGAGGAAATCGAATGCCCAGCCTCCCCTCCCCTTGTCCGCCCACCTATAGCTTGGCGTTCACCTTACCGTCTTGCTCGCCGCCAAAGACGATGCCCGCCTCCACGTCAGCGCTCCTCTTCCCGCCATCGGCCAACTCTCTCGCCTCGCTCAGCGCAGCAGCCAGTCCGCCCACGTCGCCCAAGACCCACATCCTGGCCACCTCCACCTCCGCCTGCGCGTCCCCGCCGTCGTTCTGACCCGACGGGGACCGCTGGCGCGCCCAGGAGGCTTGTTCAAGCAGCGCGACGCCGCAGTGGACGATGCCGAGGAGCTCGAGGAGGACGCGCGGCGCGCGCGGGTCGGCGCACTTGCCCATGGGGACGAAGATGTCCTGCATCGCGCTCAGCGCGTCCCTCAGCGCTCGGACGACGTGTGGCGTGGTGGTGACATCCAAGTCGGCTGACACGACGCCGTCGAGGGACGCGCTCTTCTCGGCGCAGAACTCGCGGAGGGCGGCGCCGTGGTCCTTGGCGAGCACGCGCGACACGTCAAGGGCGAGGACGGTGGAGGTGCCCTCCCAGATGCGCTCGACGGTCGCGTCGCGCAGGAGCCTGCCCAGCTGGTTTTCGTTCATGTATCCAGCGCCGCCGAGCGACTCGATGCATTTCAGGAAACCTTCACTGGCCCTCGTCGCGGTAAAGGCCTTGGCGACGGGCGTGAGCAGACGAAGCTGAGACTGCTGCGCGGGCGTAGCTGTGCCGGACTCGGAAGCGCCGAGGAGGGCGCAGGTGGAGAAGACGAGCTGGATGAGGGCGCGGTGGAGTACGGAGACCTTGGCGAGCATGGACGTATGGAGGGGCAAGTCCCGAAGGAGCACGCCCGGGGCTGGGACGCCTGGCTTGCCCACGCGACGCACTTTGGCGTACGCGGTGGCGATCTGGAGGCTACGAGTGAGCGCGGAGACGCTGGAAACGGCGCTGTACATGCGGGTGATGTTGAGGACCAAGGCAATGGAGGCGACGCCTACGAGCGAGGACAAGGGGCATCACCGTCAGCATTGTACGTACGAACCGTTGAACCGACGGGTGCTCCTGACTGATGAGACGATCGAAGTTCACCCCGGCCCTCCTCGCCCACCAACTCGGCCACGCATCCCTCCAACTCGAGCTCAGCCGTCGGTACGAGATTGGTACCGAGCTTCTTCTTGAGCCGATGTACGCGGATGCCGTTGAGCTTGCCCGTCTCCTCGTCCCGCATCCGGACGAGGAACAGGCTGAGCCCGCGAGAGCCCTGGGAGAGGTCCGGGTCCGTGCGGGCGAGGGCCAGTGCGGCGTCGCCGTCGGTGGCAGAGGAGAACCACTTGAAGCCGTCGAGAATGTACTGGCGTTCGTGGAAACAGAGGGGCTCGCAGATCAGGACGCATTTCAGGAAACGCGGGCAAGACAGACAAACGCCTCTCTCTGCCTCCCACCTACCTTGTCTCCAGCTTTCGCTTTCTGTCCGGGTGCCAGCTTGTCGACCCTGGTAGCGCTCGTCTCCGTCATGCTTACGTCCGACCCGCCGGCTTTCTCAGTCATCCACTGGCCCGCCGTCCAGGCCCGCTCAGGGTCTCGCGAGAGCAGTCGAGAGAGCACCGTTTCTCGCTGGGACGGCGTGCCGAGGAGTTCGAGGACTGGATGGGAAGGTCAAAGGATGGAATGCGAAAAGGATCGTTCAACGGCCTTGTCGGTGCGAAACAGTCGCCGACCCGACCGGTGCCAAGCAAGCATTGGTCGACGCACCTCTCGCTGCGCCGTCGGTCATGGACATGGGACACAAGACGACTTGCGAGTCCGGGTGCATGAGGTAAAGACGAGCGAAGGCAAAGACGCGAGCGCTGCCGACGCCACCAAGGTGGGGGGATAAGAAGCCATAACGATGAGATGCTGGCTAGCAGCCAAGAGGAGGAGAGGGGGGATGGAAAACGCACAAGTCTCCGAGAGCCTGTCTTCCGCCGAGACCAGAGGCGTCTGTGTGCTTCCCTCCCGCCTGTGCCTCCACTCCATACGCTTCGGAGACGACACCGAGCTCTGCACAGAGCCTCTTGAGGCCCCTCCACCCTTCGGACGTGATCAGCTTGTCCACCCTCCGTCCCCACTGGTCGTACTGGACCAGCGTCGGCTCTCCGCCGGGGTTATCGCATGCTTCGCCGAGGGGCCGAACGTGGGTGTGAACGAGGGAGCCGAAGGAGTGGAGGGAGGAGACGATTTGGGCGGCGGAGGGGGTAGCGCTGGTGCGAGGAGAGGCGGAGAAGAGGCGGAGGAGGAGGTGCTGGAACGCTGGGTCGTCCGTCCAAGGATTGCCGAGCTCGTAGGGGGCCTGGACGAAGCCTTGTTCGACGCGCATGGTGTGGAGATGGTGTGTGGAGTGGAAGGAGGTTGTCGAGAGACGGAGAGGGAAGAGGACGCTTTCACAAGACCTTAGCCGTCCATGTCGATGGAGGAGGCAGTGGATGTCGGGGCCCCCTCTCTGCGGGGATGGATGATGGATGAAATGAGAGATGCACATGAACGCCCATCGTCGACGGCATCAACTCCTTCTTTCCTTCCTTCCTTCTTTCTTTCCACCTCGCTTCGTGCCTTCCTTCCGCACCGCTTCGTCTCTTCCAAGTACGTCTCGCTCTCTCTTACGTAGCTCGCAGCACGAGCGTGCAACGAGGACATACTATTCACAGTGCGAACAGCGAGGACAGCGAGCGTGGTCATCGCGCAAGCAAGCGTCCGCCTCGCTAGACCTAGCCAACGATATACATCACACACTTGCCCACCACCTCATCGCCCAGCGCCGCCGCGCAGTCGACAACCTTTCGGCGAATCGTCGGGTTCCGCATCGAGGGGAGGAACTGCGATGCGATGGGCGGTTCAGGTCAGGGAGATGGATAAAGAAGCGATCGAAGAGGAAAGAAAGAGAAGGGGCCGTGTCCTTCGTCACCAAGAGCCTCGCATCTGGCGGCCAAAAGAGAAAAAAACTCACAACAGCCGGCAAGACGCCCATCTCGCTATCCCTCTCCATAGCCAGGCACTCGAACAAAGTCCCCTCGGGCAGATCCAATGGGTTCAGCATCCCCGCCGGAGGCGGGTCGGCGGGAATGGGCACGTACTCTGGTTTTCCTTTCTTCCTCTTCTTCTGCTTCGTCTCCCCTTCTTTCTTCTTTGCCCGACTGCTGCTGCCTTCTCCTTCCCCTTCACCCTCCTCCTCCTCCTCCCTGTCGCTTTCGCCGTCCTCGCTATTGCTATCCAATCCAAAGTCCCATCCTCGGACTCGTTGGTCATCGGAATAAGTCGCCTGATTGTCAGCGGTCAACGTCGATGCCGTCTTCTCGTTCGACGAGTCTGCTCGCTCATCACCAGATGGAGGCCAGTGAAGAGGACGTTCCGCGGATGAGCGGCAAGGTTCAGAAAAGCAAGCGTACTGGTGCGCGTCTAAGAGCGGCTTGACCTCCTCGTAAGCGTGCCAATTGTACGCTTCCTACGCAACGCAAACGCGTCCGAACGCGATGCAATCAGCGTTTCAGCCGTCTTAGATCTCCTTCCACGCCCAAGGCTCCGACTCACGGGGTCTAAAAGCTCGCTAGGAGCGTAGTCAGCCTTGTACCTCATCTTCGGACATGTATGGATGTAATATCCTATCCGAACCGCGCTCAACGAGACGCAAGGTCGGCGCATTGCTTGGTCTCCTCCAACTGATAGCGACGCCATACTCACCCATATAGTAATACTGCAAGTCTTCCATCCCTTTCCGCTTTCTCAGTCTCTGAACAAGGTCCAATTCCCGTAAAGCCGCCACCTGCAGCAAGGCGAAGAATCACCCATCCGAAGACATATAAGCGCTCCATGGAGTCGGTCACCAGCACGTGCGTTTGGCACCCCACAACACCCGCTCAACTCACCTTTCCCAGAGACAACTTTTCCCACTTTGGGTGATAGTACAAATACACGCTGCTGACGCATTTCGGCAGGATGTCGAGTACGGCGACGGCAATTAATTCGCCGTCGAGCCGGTACGTCTGGTGATATGTGCCGTAGGGTAGGGCTTGTGTTTCGTCGGTGGAGAAGGAAGAGGACGTCGAGGTCGAGGAGGAGGCGGCTTCGCGCATCTCTATCTTAAACGCGGCATGATCAGCATTCCGTCGCCTTCTCGCGCGCACGTCCCAGTGTGAAAAGCAAAGGAAACGCCGCGCTCACTCTCATGGGACTCTCGACTAGAAACTCCATCCACCGCTGACTGTTAGAGATCTTGTCCTCGGCCTCCTTGTGCACGCCCGCCTGGTAGGCGCGGAAGAGGGCGTATTTCTCTTTCGTTGCACTGGCGGGGTGTAAATCAACCTGCCCGTCCAAGGTCGGACACCATTGTTCCAGATAGGACATCAACTGGTTCGGACAATGTCCAGTGAAGGAAGAGAGGTTTCGGAACCATCGCAGCTCACCTCCAGTTTCTTCCCGCCCATCTTCCACATGTTCTCCCCCTCCTCGACCGCCCGCGTTAGATCATACGGTGCATTGTCCTTCCCTTTCTTCTTGCTCGCCTTGGGCAGCTTCCCAGCGTCAGGCGCTACTCCAACACCTTCCTCGCATCCCGTAGGCTGCCTGAGAAAGCTGTTAAAGCGCGAGAGCGTCTTGCGCTGTGATTTGGAGGGATGGAACGCGTCTGCCTCCAACCTGCGCACGGCGTTTCGGTAAGGGGCAGCCCGGGTGCGAACAAGACCATGAGCACGTCGCAAACGTAAAAATAATACGCACCGAATGGTATAATGAGGACAGCAAGTACGTCTCATGTCCGGCTTGTACACATACTGCCCGCTTCTCCTCCAACCGCGATCGACGAGGAGCTGGTAATGCTCCGGCGCGAGGTCAATCGCCCATAGGCCATAGGACAAGAACGACTTCTCCTCGGACCGCACCCCAGGCTCGGAGTGGTACCCGCAGGAGGACTTGGAGTAGCCTATAGGCAGAACGAGGCTCAAGGTAGCCATGGTGTGCCTGTCGTCGCCGTATCAGGCCGCCCTCGTTTCTCGTCTGAGTGATCGATCACTTGCCGTTGTCCAACGCGGACGCACGTGACCGCTGATCGACGTAAATGAACGCGCAAAGTGAACGCGACAAGGACGCGACGGAGGATGGCGACGACGACGACGACGTCGACGCACCCACCACTCCACCCTCCCCCGTCCATACCCCCCATTTGCTCCTTTCCGCCACGTCCTAGGGCTGTTCCAGGGTCCGTCTGCGAAAAGCGAAAGCGGGCTGGCGGATATGGAGGTGAACGATGACAAAGGTGAGCGGGAGGCTTCCTCGCGCATCTTCCTGTCGCCTCGCAGCTTGCCTTCGAGACTGCTCACGTCGGACACTCTCAAACGCCATCTAACCAACGCACAGTGACCTCCGCTTCCTATTTCCCTTCTCAACTCCCCTCTCCGCCCACGACGGTACCAAGACGCGGCGTTCATGCCGGTCGGCCAAGGACGGCTGACAAGAGCGCCTCGACATCGAAGTTCCTGGTCGAAGAAGACGAAGACGAGACTGCGTTCTTCACCCGGCGTCGGGTGCGCAGCTTGCATCGACATGGACTGGCGACTCCCGTAACAGTGCGCAGGGACGTCGCCGGAACGCTTATTGCCTCAGATAGTCGGCTGAACGAACGGAGGATCAGCAGCTCCCACGAGGCGTCCAGTCCGAGCGAAGATCGGCTGGAAGGCGGGGATCAAGGGCAGAGCAAATCGAGAAACATTATCGATCTCTCGCTCTGCAACTCTGAAGACAGCAGTGCCGACAGCGAGAGCGAGGATTCCATCCTCTTTGATGCGGGGCGGATGAAGGGCAAAAAGAAGAGCAAGAGGATGGCTCGCGATGTCGGAAAGGAGAATGTTGCGCCAACATCGGTGAGGAGAGCGAACCTCTTTCTTCCTCGAAAATCCGGCGGTCATGCAGGGCAAGTTCCCACTCCTGCTGCGTCGACGTCCAAGGTCACGGCTCGGACCGAAAATCTAATTTATACCCGACCCGGGACTCGGCAATCATCGCCGCACTCTGCTTCTTCTCCCACGCCGTCTAACCTGGCCGAAGCTCGCCCAGCCATTCTTGGCACTTGCAGTCAACGAGCTGGCGAGAATAGCGGCAAAGGAGTGGACGAGGAGATTCTCCTGGTCGAGGTGCCTGAACCGCCATCAAACAGACTCACGCCTTCAAACCGAGAGGACGGACCCTACGCAGGGTCTTCGCTCGGACCATCTCGGGTTTTCTCTTCGGGCGATCGCATCTTCAATTCGGTTGCCAACGCGTTCGACGATCCATTTCCTACAGAAAGTCCGGTAGAGCCGGCGGAGCCTGAATTTAGGAGAAGGAAAAGCCCACACCGGCTTTCTAGTCTGCCGCTCGGGGACTTAAGGGTTGTTGCTGAGGTCGTCAAAGGTGCGGACATTGGCGGAGACGGGGAAAGGGAGGACGAGATTGGCGACTTTGATGACGCCGATCAAGGCGGCGCAAAAGAAGTCAATATCGCCGGAAGACGCGATGATTCGACGAGGTTGACCAAGGGTTCGTCCACGGCTAAGGACGTGATATCAGATCGGAAGACGCCCAACAGCGCGAGTATCGACGGTGGGCATGAGCGCACGACCGGCATCTCTCATCATACCCGTCTACCTCGCTCTCCGGCCCCTCCCCTTCTCGTACGCTCAGTGGGTGGCGAGAGCCACCAGGCGTCGCCTATGGGTCTGGACGGCCAATGCTCTACGACTGCAGGATCTGAGCAGCCTACTTTGGATGGCCGTTCACCGAATCACGTAGACGTGTGCCGAGCACGCGAGTCTTTATCGGCACGTCGGTCCTCCCACTCGGCCACTCGCCGGGCGTCTACCTCGTCGTCCAGAGAGCTGTCCAGTCCTTGTCCGGAAAAAAACAGAGTTTCTTCACGCAACAGCTGCTCCAGTACGTCAATATCTGACAATCTCAGGCTTGACGCTCGAGGGATCGACACTACCGGTCACGCAGCTACTCCTCCGTCACGACCGTCGACGTCGAGGCCGACGAGACATCGCGAGTGTGATGGCGCGAACGCGGACGCTGCAGGTGTGCTCGCGTTTGCGAGTTCGGAAGACGAGGTGGACGTGTTTCGCGTGGACGATGAAGGGGAGGACGTGGGCATGCCGAGCGCGAAGAGGGCGAAGCAGCAGAAGAGGGCCGCGCTGGGTACGTTTACATCTGTGACGCCATGTTCTTCTTCGCCGCTATCTCTCACCTTCGCTGACGCTGCCGTCGTCGCTGTCTCTCCAGCCGCTATCACCGCCAAGCGAGCGAAAACGTCAGCATCGGGAGGAGGCCGTGAATCCTTCGTATGCGTCGACACCCTTTACTCCCCGCCTTCGCTATCTAGAAGAAGCTCGGCATCAAAGAAGTGCGATTCGCCCCCGTCGAGCTCGCGTACGGACACGTCTGCGCATAGCGCCGACAGCTTGCGGCCCAAGGCAGAGAAGAGGCGGAGAACGGAGATGCAAGAAGGGGGCGACGTCGACAGGATGACAGCCGGGGAGGAGCCGAAGACCGGGGAAGATCCGCCGGCTGAGACAGGCGTCTGTCCGGTTTGCATGTCCAAGGCAAGTAGGGTCTGTCCGTCCCAGTCGGGTGTGGTTTCCCAACGGCGCAATACAGACGTTGACCACCCTTCCTTCTCACAGGTCTCTCTCCGCGAGATCGAATCCCATACGAACGGATGTCTGGACGCAGTGGCGGCCATGTCGCTCGACCTCACGCAGCCGCCACTGCTGTCTTCGCGCGTGTCCAGTACTTCGACACACTCGGAGCCGCAGGGAGGAATGAGCCGGAAGGGAAGGCAGACTACTTTGACGGCATTCATGGCCAAGGACGTTGGGAAGAGCCCGCAAGCGCGAGCGGGCCTGTCACCGACTGCAGCAGATCGGACGCGGACTGAAGAAGAAACGACGGCCAACGAAGCAGAAGCGTTACCCGGCTTCCGTTCTCCAGGTCCAGTCAACTCCAACACCTCCCGTTTAGGCGTCTCTTCGGATCCTCAAGCTGCCAAGCAGGCAGCCCTGATCGCCGAGCTCGGCTTCTCCGATGACGAACGGCCCCGGCCTCAAGCAGCTGATGAAGCTGCTGTGGACGACATGGACATGTTCGAAGCGTTCGATCCAGGGGTGCCTTGGACTCAGCCGGAGGACCCGACGCAGGTGCAGATGGCAAGGTGGAAGGGGCAGAACAGCGGAGAGGCGCGGGCACGGGCGCTGGAGGAATGGCAACAGAGGGAGGAGGAAAGCAGCCGCATGGAGAAATTGTCTCGGATTGGAGGAGGGAGAGCGCAGAGGCAGGAAACGAGTGAGGGCAAGGGCAAGGGCAAGGGCAAGGAGAAGGCGTGTTATGATGACGAGGCTGATGAAGTGGAAGAGATCTTCGACGTTGATGAGGTAAGCTCGGGACGCCCGCTGACCTGACGCGCTTTCCGGTGAAACGGCTGAGAATAATACAGAATCGCTGACGTCCCTACTCCTTCGTCACGTCGTGCCCTTGCTTCTTTCTCGGACGCGTACGTGTGCATGATTGGATGGTCTGCCGATAGTTGCCGGCGTCCTCGTCGACGTACGAAGGCGCTGTCTTCGTCTCCAGGCTCTCGCCTTCCGTCGCAGCGGGTTACCTCAACCAATTCGGCCGCTCCAATTGCTCTCGCGGTGTCGGCGCCTCGAGCAACTGCGCCATGACAAGTCGGTCTCGAGCTCGGGCATCGTTGGCCGCCGATGAGGATGACGACGACGACGACGACGCGGAGGACGATGATCAGGAGGCCCGAGACGTGGCCACGACCGGCGGCGGCGGCGGCGGCGGCTGGCAGTATGTCTTGCCAAAGGAGAAGACGAGCGTGTATGCCCGGAGTGGCAGGAGAGCGAAGACATGGTGGGGCAGGGGCGGGGGCGGGCGCAAGGCGGTCGGGAAGAGGGGAGGAGGGAGGGGCAGAGGTCGGAGGGGGACGGGGACGGGGACGGGGACGGGGACGGGGACGGGGACGGGGAGGAGAGGCAAGTAGGACGGGGAGGAGAGGCAAGTAGGCGCTCGCTGGTCGTCGGCACGCCGACCTTTGGCTGAGGAGCGCCAGAGCGCAGGGAACACCAATTTAAATTTCACCGTTTACAGATGATGGGAGCGACGTGAAATGCAATTCCTTCTAACCGAGACTGTATAGAGGCGATCGTTGACATCGCACGCGACCACGGCTTTCGTTCACTTAACATTCCCGACTCTAGGCCACGCTCGGCGTACCGGTGGTGTAGCCGCTGAGGGGAAAAAAAAACACGGGGTAGTGCGGCCCGAGGGGAAGAAAGGGGAGTCAGTCAGCGCTCGAGCTTGAGACGCCGAGAGGCTCGCTTGGTGGACGCGCGACTCACCCATCGACGGCGATCACTTGTCCGGTGGTATACTGGTTGGCGGCCAAGAAGAGGATGGCGGACGCCATGTCTTCGTCCTCGCCCACGCGCTCGGCGGGGATATCCCACTTGGAAAAGTCGAGCTCGCTCTTGCCCGCCTCCGACGGCTTGGACGCGGTCATCTCCGTGGCGAAGAGGCCTGGCGCGATGGCGTTCACGCGCAGGCGCAACCGAGCGCGGAAGTTGAGCTCGTAGGCGAGCATTTTGGTGAGGTGGTTGGCCGCCTACGAGCGAGGGAAAGTGGACGTCGGCGAAAGGGTAATGGAGCAGAGGATCAGCTCGGTACGAATGCGGGAAGCGAGGTGATGGACGTACCGCCTTGGAAGAGTTGTATGCGTCTGTTGAGGGCAGATCCGGCCGAGGATACACATATAAGGCCGGGTCAGCACTGCCTAGGGAGCGTGCGGCGATAGTGACGCCCACTCACAATGATACTGGCTGTTCTTGATGATGCCGGAGATGCTGGTGATGTTGATGATGGTGCTCGTCCAGCCCTTCTTCGTGCCATTTCCTATTTCCAGGAGATTGAGGAAGGCCATGGACGCGAAGAAGATGGAGCTCGTATCCATGCGGAGGACGTTGTCCCAGTCCTGTGCCGAGAAGCGCGAAAAAAATATCCGTCGAAGGATAGGCAAAGGAGGATGAGCTAGCGCCAGGTGAGCCGGTTAGGAGAAGAGGGGGACAAACAAATGCACCTCAAAGCTCTCGTTGTTGAGGTGCATATCGGCAAGCTGCGAAGCGGTCAGCTTCTCCGCGTCCTTAAACTTGGTCACCGGGCCTTCGATGCCGGCGTTGCTGGCGTGACAAAAGCAACGCAGATAGGGGTCAGCCGGGCACGTCGAGTGCAAGTAGACGAAGCGAAGGGGAGAAGACACAAACTTGACCAAGATGTGAATCTTGCCCTCCCTCTCCTCCAGCTCCTTTGCGACGCGCACCAGATCTTGCTTGGAGCTGACGTCGCCCTGGAGGGGCAAGATGGAGCCCTTGAGCCCGACGCCGTGTGCTTTGGCGGCCTGCTCGAGAACGTTGAGCCGTCGGCCGGTGATATCTGAACCGGAAGGAAGGAAGGCAGGGGTGAGATGGCGCATCGATGAGGGACGGGCGATCTACTCACAGACTTTGGCGCCGTTCGCGGCGAGGCCCTGGGCGGCCATGAGGCCGATGCCGGTGCCTCCGCCGGTGACGACGCCGACGAGACCGGAGAGGTCGTACATGGACTGAGCGGTGAAGGACATAGTGGAGAGGGGGAGATGTGGAAGGAAAGGAAGAACGGCCGTCGCTCGGTCCTCGCTGGCTAAGACGTCGGCCGGCCAGTCGGTCCGTCCATCGACTGCGGTTACCCCGCGCCGGCAATCTCCCCTCGATCGGCGATCTCTGTTCATCGGGCGCACGGGCCATCCCACTCATGGAGCATGTATCAGGGCATGAGCATGGATGGGTGGGCATTGGCAGAGCGCAAGGAGGCGAACGGCAGAGATGTAGCAGAGGCAAGCAGGGCGGAGAGTACAACGGCAACGGCTGAGGAATGGCGGACGCAGAGACGGAAGGGAAGGGATGCAAGAGGTGTTCGGCGAGAAAATTGATCCGCCGACAGACAACAGATGGGTGAACGGGCGGGAATGATGAGGTGAAAATCAAGAAGAGCAGAATGCTGGACGGGAAGGGACGGCCTTGCGAGAGAGGATGGGAGGAGCAGAGCGAAGAAGAAGGAAAGCGAGAAGAGGAGCGCACGCGTCCATTTCACCAACCTCCATCACCTTCTCCCGCTTCTTCTCTCCCTCTCCTTCTTCACTCTCTCCCTCCTCGCCGTTTCGCCCTCCACCTTCTCGCCCAACAAAGCGTCCAAAGCTGCCTCGCCCGCTCTCAGCGCCCATCGTCTCACCAGGCTCTCCGCACCCGCACGCGCGCCACCGCCGTCTTCCCTTCCCCGACTTTGGTCCGCGCCGAACGACTCTGTGCTAGAAGCGTGTTGCGTCGAAGACGAGGATCGCGTTCGAGCGCTGCCATGCTGGCCACGACGGCGGCGGCCATGGGTGTAGCTGCCTGGGAGGATTTCCGCATCCGGCTCGGCGTCCTCATAGTCGTCATCGTCGTCCCCCGCCATGTCATCGTAGTCCACCTTGTCCCAGTGCCAGCCCCATCGCTCGTCGTCGTCCTCGCTAGCAGGGGCAGGATCCGCCGCGGCGGACGAGCGCCCACCATCGCGTCCTCGCGCAGACGCGCCGGCCAGGGGCGACCCAGCCCCATCACCATCCGAGCTACCGTCGCCGTTGAACCGACTGGCGGCCGAAGCAGCAGCCTGTGCGACGAAGCTCTCCAATTCCTTCACCAGCGCCTCGCCTCGCTCGCCACCAAGCTCCGCTCCAAGAGCCCTAGCGGCGGCAGCCGCCTTGGCCGCTTTGGCCAGAATAGAGTCGGTGGTGGAAGGAGCGGCGCTCCGGCGATTCGCGGCCGACCGTCGTCTCGTTGGTGGAGAGGGGGAGTTGCCGGAATCGGAGAAGAAAAGCCAGCGAGAGAAAAAGTCGCTCGTCGCATCCTCAGCGTCGTTGTCAGCCGTTCTTCCTCGTCGTCGGCTGTCGGAGCCGGCTTGACGGGTGCCTCGTCGACGGGAGGAAGAGGACGGTGATCGAGATCGGTCGCCGTTCGAGTCTAAACTTGCTCCGCTTGTAAAATAGGGAAAGAAGGAAACAAGAAGGGAGAGCCAGGCGTTGTTGATCCGGCCTGGGAAAGAAAGATGAGGAGGGCGGATGAGGAGGGCGAAATAGGATGGAAAGGGGGTGTAAGCGAGCACGGGAGGCGGGGAGGAAGGGAGTATGTCAAGAACTCACGCAAAGAAACGGAGGGAGAGAAGGGAGGAGAGCCCGACCGACGGGCACGGCCTACCTACCATCTCGCATGAGATCTTGCCATCTCCGATTTTGGACGAAGCGGGCGACCTGATCGACATAGGGGATGCCGCCTGCTGTGTCCATCCTTAGCCTGTCCCTCGCTCCATCGGCCTGTCCGGTGAGGTCGAGATAGACGGCCCAGAGTGCGACGGCAACGCCGAGCAAAACGCCCCATTTGACGGTCCACCAGACGAAGCGGACGGTCGAGCGGGCGACGTTGTACGCGGTGAGGAGGGCAAGGTAGAAGAGGAAGAGCGCGAGGAGGGGGGGCAAGAATTGTCCAAAGAGGAGGTTGGGCAAGGAGGTGGGGTTGTTGAGAGGAGCGGGGAGATGGGGCTGAAGGGGTGCGTAGACGCGCCACAGCAGGTCCTGGAGGGGTGAGGGGAGGAGGTAGGTGAAGAGCGTGGCGCTGGTGGACATGGCGGTGGGTGAGGGGCGAGAGTGGAAAATGCAGAAGGGGTCGCTAGAAGTGGCTGAGATAGCTCAGGGGCAGGAAACTTGACCAGAAGCGCCGCTCGCTTTCCTTCCCTTCCCTTCCCGTCCCTACTGGTCTGATCTGGACTGGAGCTTGTCCGGTTTGGCCGACGATGGAGTGGATGGTTGTCGGTGGAGATGGACGGGTGTACGAACATTAGCAGCACGTGACAGCGGCGGGGTGGTCGGCAACCCTAACCCTACTCGTATGTATAGTCGGGCGACTCACTCCCTCGTTCGCTCCCGTCGCGACGCCGCCCGGATCCGGATCCGGGGCGGGGTCGAGCATAGCTTGCTGCGGCGAGGAAGGTCTGAGCTGAGTTTGCGCGGCGCGTCGAGCAAACGTGAGATCGAGACGGAGACGGGGAGGAGGAGAGGTGTTAGAGTTGATATATAAACCCACTTCCCCCCGGCATGCCTTCTTCCTTCCCACCACCAACCACCACCACCACCACCGGAACCCTCGCACCACTTGCTCCGTCGCTCCAACCCTTCCCCCGTTTCGTCCAGCCATCCCATCCCAAACCATGCCCGCCGCTTCCTGCTTCCCGCCCTCCGCCTTCGCCGACCCTCTCGCCGCTCACGCCCTCCCTGCCTCGCACCATCCCGCCTCCCCTCCCGGCACGAACAAGAGGAAGAGGTTCGAGGACGAGTTGGACCACCGCGCAGAGGCCAAGAGGAAGGTGAGTGACGGGGGGGAAAGACAGAACAGCGGAACCTCTCCTTCCTCCCATCTACCCGCTCATCTCCCTCGCCGTCGCCGTTCCAATTCGCACCTCAGCTCTACCGTTCCCCGACTCCCACCAATGCAGCCCGCTTCCCCTCTTTCCCGGGCCCCGTAGACGCCGAGATGGCCGTCGACGAACGCCACTTTCAACACCGCCCCCTCGCCTCGCCTACCTCTAACCCCTTCCCTCGTGCCCCTCAAGACGAGGACACGCACGCGCATAGGTACTACCCTGATATCGAGCCTTACCCCCCTTCTTCCATCGACATCCATCTCTCCGGTTGCATGGACGTCGATGTCGCTGCCCCCAGGGCTTCCACCACCGCGCCCGCCCAGACTAGGATCGTTCAGCATGGGTGAGTGAGCCACATCTGCACAGCATCCTCTCCAGCCGCATTTCTCGCCTTTCCATGCCGATGCAGATACAGAACATGCGTCAATGCGCGAGACGTCCAGGGAGGGACGAGTTCGGTGAAGGATGCAGCCACAAGGACGCACCTGGCTTACCCGACGTCTTCTCTGCAGGCCCAATTGCTCCTCCATCCCCCGCTTGTCGTGCATCCCTGTCCCTCCATTCTACAATACCACCGAGTTGTGGGCCACTTGTCAGGTGGGTGGAGCCGTCGCTCGGCGGACGGACCAAGACCGAGTGCTGACAGGGGATCTCTTGTATCTTATTTACCCATGACTTGCAGGACTGTGGTGCCGTCCAAAAGGTCGACGAGGCGCAGTCCATCCTCAACATGACAGTCTGAGCTGGCAGTCAGTCGCCTTCCAACGCTTACCTCACCATGACTCCCCAGCATATCCAGCATGCAGCCTAGCGACGCGGAAGGGGACATCTTGCCTCCTGAGCCATTCGAGCATCTGGCCTCTCAAATCCCGACCACGTCGTCTTTACACTCTCATCCTCTCTCCTCTCTCTGCCACCCCAAACCGACCTACGACAACTTCCCTCAGTCTCGCCGTCCCGAACACTATCGACAGCCGCGCTGTCCCCAACGTTATCCTCGCCTTCGTCCCTCACCCGCCCCCCCCCCCCCCACCCCTCGACCCCTCGACCCCACCCCGCCCTTTTGTCCGACCTTTGCGCCACGTCTCGCCCTGCAACCTCTGTAACAGTAGTGTCTCACGTATCGTCTCGGCTTCACCCGACCTCCACCGTCCGTCGTTCCACCTTCGTCCATCCGCTCCCGCTCCTCTCCAGTCGCCGTGCTCTCCGGGCTCACTCACGTCGTCTTCAGTCAACCGGTGGCGACCGAACGCATCAACGAACAGCGGTGGTATCCTTTCCCCTCTCCGTCCTCTTTCTCCTTCCTCACTTTTTGTCCTTTGCCAGTCCCTCGTATCGTGTCGTTTCGTCTTGGAGCCCAACCTCCCCTTCCGACTCGACCCGTCCATCCTCAGCTCGCCCTCTTGTTCGTTCAGGCGGCCGACCAACTTCTCACTTCGTCTCGTTCGCTCCAACGTGCCACAACGTCCATCCGACTATCGACTCGCCGGTCGCCTTTGACGGCTTCGACCCTCGGGTACGCATACAGTGGCTGCTCAACCAGCAAGCGACTCACCCCAACGACAGACCGACAAAGTGACAAAGGGTCGATTCTCACCCCCTCTCTCTTCCTCCGGTCTTGCGATCAGTCCAGCAAAAACCTGTCATCTCCACGCTCCTGTGCCCTCCGTGTCCGATACTCTCTCCTGGCTCCTGCCAGCTTGTATGTATAACAGAATAGACTGCTGCGCCAATTGCGGTGCGTGGTCTTGCAACATGCCACCTTTGGGCAGCATCGAATAGTTTCGAAAGTGAACCCGTCTGCGCCATGAATACCTGTTGACGTTACAACAGCCCTGACTGGAAGTGGCGAACTGACCTGTCTGATCGAACAGACGAGTGCTTTGCGTTTCGTAGATGAACACCTTGAGCTAGGACAATCCTGCGGAGGACAACACTATGTATGCTATGGTCGGTTGGAAAGTCACCACGTCTGCGTGGTCAAGCCGCTACGGGGTTGTAGATCAGTGGTAGATCGTTCGCTTCGCACCAAAAGAGCTTGCGAAAGGTCCAGGGTTCAAGTCCCTGCTGCTCCACGGCTTCTTTTTTTGTTTTCCTTTTTTGCCCAGCCGCGTCGCAATTAACAAGTCATTGGCATTTTTATTCGTTTGTTATTTTAAGTATAATCTTGTTGTTTCCTGCCTCGTATGTGAATGTGTGTTTGGTAGTCTTCCCTGTGTACTGTTGGCCTGCAGGCCATGCTCATTCTTTCCGCGACTTGGTGCCTGTTTGTTCGACCCGAACAGACCACGGTAGGCCTGTAAGCAGAGGTAGGCTTACTGTGACCAGGTACGGTGATTAGGAAAACCTGGTCCGCGCGCACGTGCACCGCTCCCAATAGAACTCGAACTCAACGAGATTGGCGGCGACAAGCACCGGGGATACGCGGCGGAAAGCGGACATGACCATGTAGACAGCTGTGCTGTTTCGTCTGCCCCTTTTTCCTTTTCCTCTGCGGTTCCCATCCTTGTACGAGTAAACCATCAACTCGAACACAATCACTGTACATACATCTGAGCTAACCGTCGATCGCATATATCCAACAGAATGTACGGATAGCTGAGGTGAAGGCTGGCAAGGATGGATGGATTCCGTGGTGATTGGGTAACCCTAACCCTCCACCGATTTACATGAGCTAGTCTACATGGTGATCTGGGCCAGGTACGGACCGTGAGAGAGAAGGATGGTCGACCGCACATGCGTATCAGTCTGTGCGGCTCGGTCGAAGGCGACGAGGACGAGAAAGAGGACCCGGTCGGACGCGGGTGGGCACCAGAGGAGAGGGAAGGACGTGGGACGACGGAAGACGGACGGAAGACGGAAGACGGAAGACGGAATCGATTCGGCGCCGACGGACGCTGGCGCTCAGGGCTCGGCGCGGAGGGGGAGCATTGGTGGAGGAGGAATCGAGGATAGCGCCGGCTGTTCGTTATGCGAGCCAAGCTAAGCCAAGCGAAACCAGTGCGAGCGAGCGAGCGAGTCTCAGTGCAGGTCTCAGACTCGTCTGTCTGGCTGGGCGGCGTCGGACGGACCGCCGGAGGAGGGGGAGGGGGCCAAGGCGAGCTCGCTATCCCCTTCTCCACCCAACCTCGTCCTTCTCCACCATCGTCCGTCTCCGCACCCTTCCCCCCGACCCCCTCTCATCCGCCCCTACCTCCTTCCCTTCCCTACCGTCCGCCCCGACACCGACGCCGACACCGGCACCCACGCTCGTTTGTCATCTCGCCCACCCGACGTCGCTTTGCGTTTCTCTGCCTGCCTGCCTCGTCGACCCGCTGTGCCGGCTTCTATCCTATCCACGCACGCACGCCCGTCCGTCCGTCTGCGGCGGCTGACGTGAAGTGAAAGCGAAGTAAAAGGAGGTCAAGCCGAGTTGGGACTGGGGTCGAAAAAGGAAGGATAAGATAAGGGTTACAGAGGAGGAAGAGGTACGAACGGAAAAGGAAAAGGAAAAGGAAGAGAGAGAGCAAGGATGGCGTCGCCAATATTCCACGACAAGGTGAGCGACGCGAGTGACGAGGCGAGGCAAGAAGGGGACGGGATGGGATGGTGATGGCGATCTCGGCGCGCTTTCCTACTGCTCTCGGGCGTCTGTCTGTCTATCTGTCTTCGTCTTGTGGATGAGGATGTGGCCGAGGGCAGCGCGTTGAGGTGGATGACCGTTCGGCACAGTCGGCGTCGCCTCTGCTGCGGCACTGCTGCGGCGACTGTCTCCGCGGTGGGGATCAGATTGGGATGATGATCAGCAGTCAAACGTGCGCCCGCTGGATCGACGTCGCACTGACCACATCTTGTCTTTCTTCTCTTCGCTCTCTTCTCCATTCCTCTCTCTAACCCTTCTCTCACCCTCACCCTCCCTCTCGCTCCCCTTGCCCCGAACGCCCCCTTCCCCGCTCCCTCCCCCCGCGTCCCCGCCCTCTCCTTGTCCACCTTCTCCGCCCCACCCTCCTTCGCTGGCGACGGCGACGACGACGACGACGACGACGACGACGCTCCCTTGACGGCACCCTCTCTCCTTCGCCCCCTTCGTCCTTCCATCCCTCCCCCTCTCACGCCATGGCCTACTACGAACAGCCCCACAAGCCCCGCAGGTGAGTGACGCCCCGCTTGCCCTCGCTGCCGGTGATCACCCGTGGCAGGGAGACAGACCAGACCGCATGACGCGTGCGCAGAGTCGTCGTCCGTCGCATGGCCAACTTGGTCGTTCTCGTCGTCGTCGTCGTCGTCGTAGTAGTAGTAGTAGTCGTCGTAGTAGCAGTAGTCGTCGTAGTAGCAGTAGTATCGTCTCGTCTCGTCTCGTCCGAGATGGATGGACTGAGAGCGATGCAGGATGTAGAACGCCGTCGTCGTTGCCGTCCCCGTCGCGTGTCGCGTCGTCTTGACACCCCGTCCGGCCCGCTACCCTCATCTCGCCTTGGCTTCTTCGCCCGTTCATTCATAACACCTCGGCGGCGGCGGCGCTGATCATCGTTTTTGCCCCTCTTCCCCTTCGCCTTCCATCGCCCCTCGTCCATCGACACTACCAGGCAAGCCTCCACGCCGGGCGTGAGGACGCACAACGTTTCACCGTCGCCGACCCCGACCGGGTATATCCAGCCCGGTCATCAACCTCCCTTCTATGCCCAGGACTCGTCCAGCCAGGTCAACCTCCACCCTGCCTCCCCGCTTCCCTTCCACCAAGAGCCCGACGGCTACACGGACCCCCATTCCCGCGACGGAGGCGCCAGCAGCGTCACCAGTGGCGCCCAGTACGACCTCGTCAACGACTACTACTCCGGCTCTCACGGCGCCGCCTCTCCTGCCCATTCCCCAGCATTCGGAGCAGGAGTAGGCGACCCTTTGCAATCTCGCAACGTCGACCACGTTTACAACCACCCCCACCCCGCAGCCGGAGACATGGCCTACCAGTCTCCCCACGGCGGCTACGGAGGCGCCAGTGCCTACGACCCTACCCCGTCGGCACACGCCCGCCCCAGTTTTCACCACGCCAACTCGTCTGCCACCGGCGCGCCATACGATGACGGGGCGAGCTACAAGAGCTCGACGCACCTCGCCCCGTACGACGCCCACGCGATGGAGATGTCCGAGGTGTCCATCCACAACTCTGGCGCTCCCGATTACGCTCCCCCGCCCTCCCTCGGCTACGGCCATGGCACCGGCCCCGGCTACCCGCCCACGATGGGTACGTTCAGCGACGTTCCTTCACCCGGCGCATACTACGGCGGCGGTGGCGGCAGGTGGAAGGGCGGTTATCAAATGCCCGACCCGCAAATGGGGTATGCGCCCAGCGCTTATAGCCAGGCTAGGGAGAGGATCATGAGGAAGAGGGTGAGTCCACGACGAGGGTGGGCAAGGTCTATTGGCTAGGCCGGCGCCGCTCACTCTCTCCTTTCTCGTCTCCCTTCTTCCACAGACCGTCAAGCATGTCGAGCTCCAGCAAGGCAACCTCGTCCTCGACTGTCCCGTGCCCAGCAACATCTCTAAACCCGCCGGCACATCCGGCGACGAGTCGACGCACATGCGCTACACCGCCGTCACGTGTGACCCGGACGATTTTGTGAGGAAAAAGTATAGCCTGAGGCAGTTTCTTTTTGGCCGGCAGACGGAGCTGTTTATCGTGCTTACCATGTATAACGAAGGTGGGTACCGTCCGTGATTGCCCAGATACATACCCAGATGTTTGAAGTGCCGATTGCTGATCCTCGGTTTGTTTCTTTGTCTTTTCTCCCATTCTTTGTCTTTTCTGCCACAGACGAAATCCTCTTCGTCCGCACGATGAACGCCGTGATCAAAAACATTGCTCACCTTCAAGGGCGCACTAGGTCCAAGACGTGGGGCCCGGACTCGTGGAAGAAGGTGGTGGTCTGCGTTGTCAGCGATGGGCGGCAGAAGATCAATGACAGGACTCTGAAGGTGCGCCGCGCGGATCACTTTCCCCTGTCCGTAGTCCTTTTTCTCACAGCTCATGACTTTTTCTTCTGCCAACCACTGCAGGTCCTTGGGCTCATGGGCTGCTATCAGGACGGCATCGCAAAGGACACGGTGGCTGGCAAGGACGTGCAGGCGCACTTGTTCGAGTATACCACCAACGTCATCGTCGACGACAAGGGCAACATTTCTGTTGGCACCTGTCCCGTTCAGGTGCTCTTTTGCCTCAAGGAGCAGAACAAGAAGAAGTGGGTGATCCGCTTCGTCGTTCCTCGCTCGCCGCGCTGACAAAGATCGCCTTCGCCTCTGCTTCCCCCTATCGCAGGCTCAACTCGCACCGCTGGTTCTTCAATGCCTTTTCCCCACAGCTCAAACCCAACGTATGCGTGCTGATCGACGTCGGCACCAAACCGACGGGAACGTCGATTTACGAACTCTGGAAGGCCTTTGACAAGGACTCGCACGTCGGTGGCGCATGTGGAGAGATCTGCGTCGATACCGGCAGGGGCTGCTATCTGCTCATCAACCCGCTTGTCGCCAGTCAGAACTTTGAGTACAAGATTTCTAACATTCTTGACAAGGTACGCTTCCCTCCGAGACGACCACATTTGCCATTCCTTGGCCTCCCGCCCATGCTTACTTTTCCTTTGCCTTTCGCTTCTCCTCTTTTTCCTTTTCCTCTTACAGCCCCTAGAGTCCGTCTTCGGCTACATCTCCGTCTTGCCTGGCGCCTTCTCCGCCTATCGTTACCAGGCCCTCCTCAACAGCCATGACGGCACGGGCCCGCTGAACAGCTACTTCAAGGGCGAGGCCATGCACGCTCCCGGCGCACACACGGCGAGCCTGTTCGAGTCCAACATGTATCTTGCCGAGGACCGCATCCTCTGCTTCGAGATTGTGACCAAGAAGCGCGAATCGTGGGTGCTCAAGTACGTAAAGAGCGCAAAGGCTTCCACCGACGTGCCTGATAGGGTGCCAGAGGTGAGCTCCTGTCCGTCTGCTTGTTCGTCCCGAAGTCGGACGCCCTGGGCCTCACCCGTGCCTCTTGGCGCTCCCGCTTTCGCAGTTCATCTCCCAACGTCGCCGCTGGCTCAATGGCTCGCTCTTCGCCTCGATCCACGCCACCGTGTTCGGTTACCGCATCTGGACCTCCGGACAAGGCTTCTTCCGCAAGATCTGGCTCCAGGTCCAGTGGCTCTACAACCTCGTCCAGCTTCTCTTCACCTTCACCGCCATCGGCAACTTTTTCCTCGCCTTCTTCTTCCTCGTCCAATCCGCGACCCAGGATACCACCCACGACCCCTTCTGGGGCGAAGGGACGGCGGTGCTTGAGGTACTGCAGAACGTCTACATCGCCCTCATTCTCGTCCTCGTCATCTGTTCGCTCGGAAACCGCCCGCAGGGGTCCAATTTCGCCTACACCTCGGCCATGCTCCTCTTCGCCGTCATCATGGGCCTCGTCCTCTACTGCGCCGGATGGACGATCTACCTCGCCGTCGTCAAGGCCGGCTTGAATCACGCGTCGGGCTGGACATCTAGCAACATGTTGACGCTGCTCAAGACAAACAGCTTCCGAGACATCGTCATCGCCCTCGCCGCCACTTACGTCCTCTACCTCGTCTCCTCCCTTCTCCACTTTGAGCCCTGGCACATGCTCACCTCCTTCCTCCAGTACCTCTTCCTCATGCCCTCCTACATCTCCGTCCTCGGCATTTACTCAATGTGCAACCTCCATGACGTCTCGTGGGGCACCAAGGGCGACAACAACGCCAAGGACCTCGGCGGCGCCAAGACGGTGAACAAGGACGGAAAGGAGGTCGCCGTGGTGGAGGTGCTCCAGAAGAGGGAGGACGTAGACGAGCTGTGGAACAAGATGCGCCAGGAACTCGCGACGCCCCACAAGGAGGAGCACAAGAAGCGCGACGCTGCCACCAAACAAGAAGACCGTGAGTGCCGAATTGCGAGTTGGACGATCCGATCGGATTTCTGAGACTTCGTTTGGTGCTCCTTTCCCGGCTCACCCCACCCTTACCTCTCCCTCTCTCGGCATGCATGTCCTTGACCTGGCCCGGCGCAGACTACCGCAACTACCGAACAAACGGTGCGTCGGTCGAGCGGAGCTCTGCCTCAAAACTGTGCTTTTTTGTTCGTCTTTCGCTCATCCACCATGTGCCTCTCCTCGTTGCTTTTTCACAGTTGTCTTGATTTGGTTCGCCGTCAACGCGGCGCTTGTGAGTGACGTCGAGGACACGAGTCGCTGGACCGGTGCTGACCCCGTGCTTTCGCGCTCCTCGCTCGCCCTCAGATTATCATCTTCACGAGCACCTGGTTCAACAATTACGTCCGCAAGACGCTTTACAACAATGACCCTAAGTGAGCGCGCGACGTCAGGCTGTGCCATCGGCGGATGCCGTCGCGGTCCGTTCGCGGTCCGCTCGCTGACTCTGCCCCCATCCTCTCTCTTTCCCGCAGAGCGGTCATCGTGTCTCCATACCAGACGGCGTTGTTCTGGGGCACCGCGGGCCTCGGCGCGGTGCGATTCTTCGGCTCGACGGTATACCTCCTCCTCCGTATATTCGGATGGTAACCAACCTGCCATTCGCTTTACCCTCCTCCCACGGTCTCCCCTCGTCTCGACCGACTTCTTCCTTCCTTCCTTCCCTCGAACGATCCCTTCCCAAACTGCTGTCTTGCCCCCTCCATCCCTTTCCTTTCTCTTGCGCCGTTGAGCGGCTCGATATACCCCTTCTCCCCGTCGTCGTTTGCCCTGTAGTCTTGATTTGAGGAACGCACTCGGATGGAACGAATGGAATCGCTCGCCCGCTTGGACCCCGTCGAGTCTCTTCTCCGCCCGGCAGTCCCCCCGCTGTCGTCTTCCGTCCCTTTCCGTCCGGCGTGGCGGGTCGCGCGGATGCGATGGATCGATGTAAATACGTGTGTGTACGTCCTTTGCTTGCCGTGTTCTCGAATTCTCAAATGATTTCTACATCGTCGTCGCGAGGAGACAGACAGAGAGGACGAGCGAGCGAGCGAGCGACGAATTGTGCCGTGCAATGCCGCGCGTCGCCCGCTCGGCGCTACGTAGGTAGGACTCAGTGCGGGCGCCAACTAGGCCTCTGGGAAAGGGCGCCAACTAGGCCTCTGGGACACCTTGTCATACCAAGGGGCGAGGCGCTCCCCGACGCCGGGTATCTCCCTCCACTTGATTTCGTCCGCGAAGTGCAGGTCGAGGAACCACAGCGCGCAGGCCGCCGCGATATTCCCGACGGAGAGCGGGGGGGTCTCCGACGACGGGTCCTCCGGATCGGCAAGGCGAGCGCCGGACAGGTCAGCGGGGGTGGACGCGTCGTCCGCAAAGGACGCGGACGCGGAGGCCGGCGAGGGTGCGCGGGCGGCCAGGGCGTGCAGGGCGCGGATGACCTTGACACGCTGGCCAGAGTACCACTCGGGCCACCTCAGAGCTTCGGGCTAAGCACACGGGATTGACAAGGTGGAGAAGACAGAGTGGGTGTCCAAGGGAAAAAGTGAGCATGGAAGTGGGCGCGAGTGCGGGCGGCTATCGTCCGCCTGAGAGCGGTGACGAAGAAGAGTCTCGCCCCTCTTCTCTCACTCACCCTTACTATATTCTCAACCGCCATCAAAACCGACGCGTCGAGCAGACCGTCAGAGATGGCCTCCAAGACCAGCTCGTCGACCCTCTTCACCATCCCTTCGGGACCGGGAGCGGCAGGAAGCAGCTTATCGCCTCCAGCGAGGGCGTCAAGGTATTGGATGATGTTCTGCGAGCCAAAATAGGTTGACGGTGGGCTGCCGTCCGCGGGAGTGGATATGAAGATCGGGATCTGCGAGGCATCGGAAGAAGGACACCGTGGTGCCGCTAGTCAGATGCGCAGGTCGCGCGTTTGCTGTGCAAGCCAGGTCATGGGCTGCAGTAGTGGCTAGCCATCGTCTACCTATCTTAGCGGTGGGGTTGTACTTTTCGTAGGGGATCTCGCCCTCCTTGGCAGAGGTGGGAACATTCCAGCCGATGGCTTCGCCGACAAAGCGAGGACGGCAAGGTCGTGTGAACGGCGAACGACGGGACTGGGGGCCCGTTCGTTCCGCCACCGAACGGCGCTCACGGACGATCAGCACTCACTCGCTGCCTCGAGCTTGAGGTGCTGGTCAAGACCGAGCTCTCGCGCGGCGACGACGACCTTGCGCGTGTCTGTCCTCGAGCAAGGCGGGAGGTGAGGGAGTGCGGCGGAACGAGCGGAGGATCAGGAGAGAGGAGCGATGGGTGCTCCTGGACGAGAGCGAGCAGGCTCGGATATGGAGCAGTGCTCACAGGGAGAGGGATACAAGCCGTGAATGAGACGCAGCTCAGGCAGAGCGGAGGCGGACATGTTGAGGCAGAGAGAAGAGGGGCGAAGGCGGTGGACGTGCTCGTGACTGTGGTCGCAAGAGAGAGGGCATTCGGCGATGCCAGGAGCTGTATATATAGACAACCTCACTCGGCAGGCAGAAGGCAGAGTAAGTCACAGCGAGTGCGCCTGGGCGCCATGGAGTGTGTCGAGTGTACCAGGAAAGCAGAGAGGGACATCGACGTTTGAGGTTCTGTCGCCCCGTCAACGTACCGATACGGCCGACGACGGCTGGGATGGGTGGGGATTGGTACTGATGGACTTGGCGCTGCAGTGTCGAATCCAAGTCCCTATATCTGCCGAGGGACGTTGACACCCTCGGCGGGTCTCATAGACATACTCCCCATGCTGAGACGGGAGGTAGGTGCGAAGATGGACTTGCGGTTGGTCTGCTGACATGGCGTGCGACGGAGGGGAACGCCATGGAGAGATATCGATGGGAAGGATGGATGGAGTGCTTCGTCCATGTCTAGATACAATCCGACTGGTGCCTTCGGGACGGATCCTCTAGTTCTCTTCCTTTCTCCGCTTTCCACCGCAATCTTCCATCCAGCCAGGTCAAAGGGCCTTGAGCACCTCCTCGGCGCCGCTGACGCCGACCACGCCTTTCTCCGTCTCCAGCCCGACGTGCGTGACCCGCAGATCCTCGACGATGACGGCGAAGCGCTGTGGCCTGAGATAAACGGTTGTGCAGCAAGCAGGAAGCGGTAGAGATGAGCGCATCCGTTGGTGGATGTCCGAGACCAGGCGACGAAGAGAGGACACTCACTTCTCCCTGCCCTCGTCCCAGAACTCCTTCCCCAGCTGCTTGAGCCACTCCCCTTTCGGGTCGCTCAGCATGACAATGCCCTTCTCGCTCGCTCCCGTCGCCCTTCCCCAAGCGCTCATGACCCAGTGCGAGTCCGCGCTGACACACGCCATCTCCTCCACCCCTTTCGATTTGAGCAGCGACGCGAGCTGGATGTACGAGGGCAGGTGTGAGGCTGAGCAGGTCTGGGCCAAGGTTAATGACATGGGGCAGCGTGGGGCAGAATGGACAATTGAGAGAGAGCGAGCGCTATGGGGACGACGCAGGTTTAGAAAGATGCCTGCCACTCACGGGGGAGAACGCTCCTGGTACGGCGAAGACGACCACCTAGGACACCATCCAATGCAAGTCGACGACCTCGAGTTAGGCTCCTCGTATCCGTCTATTCGACAGGACGGTACCAGACCCACCTTCTTTCCCTTCCATGCATCGTGTGTGTTCAACACCTGCGCTTTCCCACACACTGAAAGGTCATTGCCGAGCGAGGCGTCGTACGGGATAAATTGGAGCTGGCCGTGTGTGGCAGGGCGAAGGGCGTAGAGGGAGCCTGTCCATTTGTGTCAGGGTGGTAAAAGGGGACCGGGAGGGTAAGCACCACAAGCTCGTCTCGAGAGGCAAAGAGACGGCGTCGCTCGCCATTTCCTGTCTCGTCTCTCTTCCGTTGGCGTCGTAGTCGTTGTCGTCGTAGTGAGGCACTGATGTTATCCACAGCGCGCTACACGGAACCGTTATCAGCTTATATAATCGGGTTAACGGTCAACCATGTCGAAATAAAACAAAGTAAAAGTCCCGGTCGAGCTACTTGATTAATACATACGTGCGAATGAATACATCGTGAGAGATCGACCGGACGTGCAACAACAGAAACAGTTGTTGGACCAGCCAGAGGGAGATACAGTGTAAAGCCACCACCATGACAAGAAAAGAGAAGGGAAGAGCGTCCCGCTTCGACCGAGGACCTCGGCACACTCGGAAAGCCGGCCCCGTCAGGCAGCACCATCCCCAAACCGATCAGCGGCCCTTGCAAGTCTCAGCCACACACCAAGCAGCTTCGAATGCTGCAGACACCATAAAGCGACACCGGGAGCATTATCCAGCTATCCAGGACATTCTCCAGCATTTACGAATACCAGACTTCGAGCCACTCAAGATCGAACATGGAGAGGACGAGCGCGAGCCTCAACACCTCACTCAGCAGCTTTAGACGTCGCAGAGACCATAAAGCGACACCCGAAGGATGGTCTAGGTATCCAGGACATTCTCCAGCAGTTGCAGATCTTAGGAGCCGACCCCAGCCCTTTATGGCTCACGACCCGTCCAGGCCCTCAGGAAGTTGCTGAGAGGCCTGGTCCCAAATGGCCTGGATCATGACCTCCCTCTCGCCGGGCTCTTACTGCGCCTCGGTACCTATGGCGGCAAAGAGAAGGGATGGACACAGCTGAGGACGACCACGATCACGGCCAGTTCTGAGACGCAGCGGGAGAGATCTCCTATGCCAAGTCAAGGGCCTGGTCCTCCACGTGACCGGTTATTTGCCGCAGCATTTCCTCCGGACCGCCTTCGGACTTAGAGGCGGTTGGTAGCATTGGCCGTCTTCTTAACTTCGCATAGCGCTCCACTCGTCCCCCCCACTTCTTCGACTCGATCTCCCCAATCAGCCAGCCAGTCTCCACTATGGAAACGGACCACGGAGAGCTGGTCGAAAATCAGCAGGAAGAGGCCGGTAGGGAAGAGGATGCGTTCATCGGCGTGGACGAGGTCGAGGAAGATGCCACCGTGGATCCGTCCGGTGGCGCGCCCATGGACGACGACGACGACGAGATGGACGGCCACGAGGGTGGCAGTGGGCACGGTGCAGGAGAGGGCGAGGGGATGGGGCGAGAGGTGTTTGAGGATACGTCCATCGCTGCTTTCTACTCTCACCGAGACTCGCTCTTCGCCCTTTCCCTTCATCCCTCCTTCCCCAACCCTCCACTTGCGATCTCCGGAGGTGGCGACGACAATGGCTACATCTGGAGCACACTAGACGGATCGGAGGTGGTCAAGCTTGGAGGACACTCGGACAGCGTTGTGGCCGTTGGTTGGAGCGCCGACGGCCAGCTCGCAGCGACGGGTGGTATGGACGGCAAGGTGCGGGTGTGGAGGAGGGTGAAGAACGGCGCGGCTCAGGACAGCGCCGAGGCGTGGGCCAACTGGGAGTTCTTGACCAATTTGGAGGGGCCCGACGAAGTCGTTGTGAGTTGGCCTTGGCTGCGTTTTTTTGAACGAGGCCGTCCCCCCGTTCGTGCTATTGACTGGTCGTCTGTCCTTTTCGCTCCCTATTTCACGCGCCTCCGTAGTGGCTCGCATGGCACCTCAAAGGCAACGTCCTTGCTGCTGGTGCGACAGACTCGACAGTCTGGATGTGGCAGTGTGGGTCATGTTCATCAATTTTCCGTTTAAAGACTTCAGCTCAAACCCATGACCGTTCTTCCCTCCTGCAGTGCCCACTGGCAACACCATGAACGTCTTCGTCGGTCATACCGGACCCGTCACCTGCGGACGATTCACTCCGGACGGTGAGTCGCCAGGCCGCCTGATCCCGTCATCTACAAGCTTCCGCTCGCGATCCTCGCTCACGTCTTTCTGCGTCGCTCTTCTCCTCCCCTCCTGACCCCGCTCGACTCGTTTCCCAGGCAAACGACTGCTCACTGCTTCGGAGGACTCGACCTTGATTCTCTGGGATCCGCGCTCCACGACACCAGTGCACAAATTCTCCCCCGAAGACCAGCGCTTCAACATGGACGGCGGCATCGTCTCGCTGTGCATCAACCCGGCATCCACGCTCGCCTTGGCGGGAGGAGCGTCGGGTGGGTCTAGGCTCGTCAACCTCGTCACGGGAACCGTCATCGGCGCCCTGGAGGGGCACGCGGAGGGCGAGAGCGTCGAGGCGGCCGAGTTCGTCGAACTCGCCGGTGTGGCAGGCGGCGCGGTCGTCACCGCCGGCACGGATGGCAAGGCTTGCGTGTGGGACGTGACGACGATGAAGTTGAGGTGTGAGATCAAGCATGAAGTGAGTTTACGCTTCGCGCCTGGCCTCCAGGTTTTTTTTTTTTTTTTTTTTTTTTTTTTTTTTTTTTTTTTTTTTTTTTTTTTTTTTTTTTTTTTTTTTTTT
>JAMDHS010000080.1:0-91708 GCA_029717555.1 Peribolospora baueri | reverse complement strand
CAAAAGAAAAAGTAAAAAAAAAAAAAAAAAAAAAAAAAGAAAGAAAAAAACTCACGGCCCACGCAGGGCCGAGCAAAGAGCTGGTCGAGCTGTTGTTCGACCCGTTGGACTTGTATCGCCTGTGGCCTGTGTGTAAGGGACAGGGACGGTCGGACGATGCGGGAGGGATGAGCTCGACCGTTGCGCCCCAGCGGGTCGTCGTGGTACATGTTCGGTCACTCACGAGTGAAATCGCCGTTGGCGTTGAGCAGCGCCGAAACGGAGAGCTCGGCCAAACTCTGGTCCTTTTGCATCCGAGGACTGTGGTATACCAAATCGAATGACGCGAGGGAAGTTGGGCAAGAACGGCACGAAAGGAATCAGCATCCGCTCGCGCCCCAGAACGCGGCGCCGGGTCCGACTCACGTCCGATACTCCACCTCCCCACCCGTCCACTCCACCTCGAACGTGACCCTGAGCAGCGCATCGTTCTTGCTCTCCTTGAGGCGGAACTTGCGCGGCCCTGTCTTTCTCACCACCACCGGGTTGGCCTGTGCGTCCGCGGAGGCAAGGGTGAGAGAGGTCGGGCCGGCCGTCCTCATGCCACCGCCACCGTCCGCGTCGGCGTGATGGCCGTTGACGGGGGTGAAATGCCCATTGAGAGAGCTCGCTCCGGCGTTGGCTCGAATCGGCGTCGCCAGCGTCGAGGCGCGCACTGGCGGGACGGGGCGAAGGGAGGGAAGTGGTGAGTGGGAGGTGGAGGAGAGAACGGGCGTCTCGGAGGGGGACACTCGTCGAGAAGAAGGATGGGAGGGGTGAGATGGGCGGCGGTGATGAAAAGAAGGGGCGTACTCGGCCAAGTTGATGCGCAGGATGCCGAGGCGGGATCGGTCGGTGGGTGATAAGGTCTGCGTAGGGGAGGAAGAGAGAGCCGGCGTCAGATCGGAGCGGTTCTACCGTCTGCGGAAAACAAAAAGACGCGCCGGCCCTGACCTGTTTGACGATAAACTTGAGCTCCGTGGGCATCAGCTCGCCGTCCTTGCCGATGGCGACCCTCACGTCAACGACGACGCGCTGGTTCCACACGACACGATGATCTCGCACGTCGGCCTCGGCTGTGGCCCCCTTGGGCCGATTGCTGATCGGCCCCAACCACTCCTCCATCTTGGCCACGACCGCCGAAGTTGGAGCGGGAGAGGAAGGGGAGAAGGGCGAGGAGGCGGTGGAAGGCGCTGACGGGAGTTGGAGGTTGAGCTTAGGAGGGGAGGGGAGAGGACGAGATTGGGAGGAGGAGAAGGAGGCGGTGGAGGTGTTGGCGCGAATGGGGGGGATCAAAGGCGATGAAGTGCTAGAGTGAGAGGCCGAAGGCGCGGCCGAGCGAGAGGGAGAGCCAGAGGTGGTGCTGGACCTGGTGGAAGTGGAAGCGGCTCCGTGTCCTTGTCCTTCGCTCCAGATGGACGACTTGCCCGAATGTGCGGAGCGCAACGAAGGCTCGCGCTCCATCTTGGGTCGTAACGTGTCGGATCGGCCATGGTCGGCGGCGTCGTGGTGCCCATTTGAACGGCGCGTAAAGTCGATCTCCACAGGCGCGCTGTCTTGAACGACCGGCTTGGCGGTGTCCGGCGGATCGGGCGTAGGCGTCACGTCGCGCTCGCCGGCCTGATCACCGTCTGCGATGTGTTGGCGGGCGAACCAGGCGTGCGGACGGCCGCCGGGCAGGTGCGATGTGGACGGGTTCGGCGAAGGGTCGCGACTAGCTTGACGACTGGTGCCGTCGCTTGCGCTCGTGCTCGCACTGGCGAACGTGTCGACCGTGTTCGCTCGTCTGTCGCTCCCGGTGCCGGCGACGATGTCGAGACGCTCGTCGTCTTCCTCCTGGACGGGACTGTCGGCCACGAACGGCGGTCGATCGGCCTGGTCATCCTCGTTCTCCTCCTCTCCCTCTTCCTCTTCCTCTTCCTCCTCTTCCTCTTCCTCTTCCTCTTCGCCTCCCTCCGCCTCCGCCATGTCGTCCTCGCCCGCCTCTTCTCGCACGTCCTCCACCTCTCTCGCCTTGCCCTTGGCCTTGGCAGACGCCCTGGGCTTGGGCTTGAAGGGTGGGGTGGTGCTCAATGATGGCACAGCGTCTGCGGCGGTGTGAGCGCCCTTGATCTTCCACTTGGCGCTAAATTTGCCGGAGAGGAAGGGCACGTCGGAGAGGTCATGGATGGTCAAGGTGACGCGGAAGGCGGCGTGGCGAGAGAAAGGGTGGCGCAGGGACGCCATGGCGGGCGGTGGTGGATGTATGTGGTGATAAACTGATAATGGCGCACGCGAGGGGACTATTAGAACGTCGTTCGAAGCAACGGGGCGGCGGTGCCTCACGGAGGCGCGAGGGACTTGGGATGAGGGAATGCAGACGACGACGAGCAGGAGGAAAGGGAGCGAGAGGGGGAAGAGGGGGATGCATGCACGTTCGTCTCACGGGCGGGGTGAGCTAGCTGTCTGTTGGCGTACGCGTGGGCCCTATCGGGCGTGATGGGGAGGGCAAGGCATGGCGAAGGCTGGGGGCGAAGGGGATAAGGACGAGGAAGGTGGCGGTGGTGGTGGTGGTGGTGGTGGTGGTGAGAAACGAAGCCAGTCGTCGGTCGTCGTTCGTCGTTTGTCGGTCCGTCGATGCTCGCTCGCTCGCTCGTCGTCGCTGTACAAACACCGAATCCGGCCGGACGACGAGCGGCGGAGGAAGACGGCGCTCGGGGCCAGGGCCGGGGCCGGACAGCGAGCGGGCCAATCGTGATGTCATTATACTATCACTCGACTTGCCTATTACCCGCGTTTAATTACTTTACTTACTTACTTACCCGCCGCCCTTGCCTCGCGCCCAATCCATCGACCGCGCTTGCGACGGCGGGCTCGCATGGACGTCCGTTCACCACGTCACCCGCCGCGCTGCGCTTGGCGTGCCTGGACCTCGAGCTCGAGTTTCACACTCGACTCGGTGCATCGCGGCGGACGGACGGGTGGCGCTCGCGCGGAGGAGCTAGCTAGCTGACCTAAGCTTTCGTTTGTTGCTTTGCATGCGGCGGTGAGGCTGCGGCGACGCTGCCCTCCACACCGCCATCCCCCGCCCGTTGGTCTAGCCGATGCGGACGGGCATGGATGGATGATGGGTCAAGGGGCGGAAGTGCTTCCCAGGATCGAGGTTCAAGTGACTTTCATCTCTGCCCGTTTACCATACCGATACCACACCGCTACCACGACGACAACGAGCGATGAAGAGAGGAAAGAGGGAGAGGGAAGGAACATGGAAACGGGGAATGAACGGGGGGAATCTGGCTGACATCGAGTTCTCGACGAAGGAAGGGAACAGACGATCACTTCGCGTCAGAAGGCATCAAAGGGGAGATGGAAGTGGCACGTCAGACGACCGTCGGCCGTCGTCCGTCGTCTGCGAGGCCTTGCTTGCTCAGTGCGTGGTGACGGCGCCCGGTACGGGAGCGATTTCTTTCAAGAACAGGACAACGAGGACAACTCCGACGCCGGCCATGCCGCTAGTAGTCCAAAGACACGCCTTGTATTCTTGCAGTCTGTGATGGGATGGGATGGGAGAGGCGGAGAGAGGAGGGATGGATGGATGAGCAAGAAGAAAAGGGACAGACCGAGGTAGACAGAAGGAGTGCACCGTCGGGACTGACAAGTTGTACACCGAAGTCGGATCGCCCGTTAGCTTCTTGGAGACGCCCTGCTGGACGGCTGCGGTGACGGCGAGACCGATCTGGAAAACGGGGGCGGCGGCGGCGGCCGAGGACGACAGACACGGTCCATCAGCGCGTTCGAAGCAAGAGCCGTCGCCGTGTTGTCCATTCTCAAAAGCGCCGGCCTCGACTGAAGGAGCCACTCACCCCCGAACCGAGCTGGTAGGCCGTGTTGGCTAGTCCGCCGGCGAGACCCTTGGCCGAGGGCGGCACGCTGCTGACGAGAGCGAGATTGATGCACGCGTAGGAGAAGGAGATGAAGATGACTCCTATGATCGATGTGATCCACAGGTGCGACCAAAAGTTGTCCCCAACGTGCATGACGGCCGCGGGGACGGGCGCGAGGACGCAGCCGATCATGCCAAATATGCTACAACGTCGCGTCGGGGGGGAGTGGAGTGAGTGCGTGAGTGGATGGCTATGCCGTGTGAGTGGCTCCTGTGACGCTTACATGAGTTTCTTGAGCTGGAAGCGTTCGAAGAACCACGCCCCGCTCACGCAGATGGGGAACGATATGACGCCCATGGGGAGGAAGCGCAGTGCTGTCTCGATCGCGCTCAGTCGATAGACATTCTGGGCCATCAGAACCATGTAATAGACCTCCGCTTGCCACTTTCCAAAGGGAAAAATATATATATATATATATATATATATATATATATATTCCGGTGACAACCGAAGGGCGTCAGACACGGACGCGCACCGAGATCGCGTTGTGACATAAGAGACTCACCCAGGTGTACAAGAGCAGGCCGCAGACCCAGGCGACGGCAAAGTTGGGAGCCTTCCACAGGCTGAGAGGCATGATCGGATTCTTCACCTTTTTCTCTGCTAAAGTGAAGGCGAACAGGACCAGGACGGAAAGGACGAGGAGGACGATGAGGAAAGCCTGTGAAGCGACGCAGTACGAAGGGGGGAGAAACATGTCAGAGCGTAGGCGATCTTCCTGGCCCGATCTCCCAAAGCGGTGAACAGATCTGCTCACTTTGCCCCATCCGTAGACTCCCCCAGACGATAGACAAAACACCAAGAGGACAAGGCCACCAGTGCCGAGGCCGGCGCCGAGGAAATCAAGTGCCGGCTTAGGGCCTTCACCCTGTTTGTCGGTGGGCAGGACGAACTGGCCGGCTATGCCGGTCAAGCCGGTGAGCACGGCGGAAAGGCGGAAGATGTAGCGCCAAGAGAGGAAGGAGGTGACGATGCCGCCGAAGATGAGGCCTGGTCAATCAATGTCAAAAGAAAGAAAAAGGAAGAGCATGCGAGGTAGCGTCAGCATTGTCTTCTCCTGAACAGAGGTCAAAGATGCGTGTGTACTCACCGGCAGAGAAGCCAACCGCACCAAAAGCTCCGAAATAACAGAGCGCCGTGTTGCGGTCTTTGCCGACGAAGAAGGCAGAGATGATGCCCACGGCCGAAGGGACAGTAGCCGCCGCACCAAGGCCTTGCATGGCGCGGAATAGGATAACAGAGACTTCGTTGGGCGCAAAAGAGACAGCTGTGGGCGTACATCCGAAACGAAGGCAAGGCATGCGATGGCGTTTCGGACCGACGAGGAAACGTATTTGTGAGCCAACCTGGACCTATCGTTCGCGGGTGCTCCGCCGCAGCGGTGGAGCTGCGCCGGCGACATCTCACCCAAAGTCCAAAGAGTCAACCAAGCCATGCCGAGTTCGAAGATCCTCTTTCTCCCGTACCGGTCGCTGAGCACGCCAGCGAGGAGCAAGAAGCCGCCTGCGCGGAGCGAAAACAAAAACGGTCGGTCGTCGTTGAGAAACGGCGGAACGTACAGAAAATAAGAAAGAAAGAAAGAAAGAAAAAAAAAAAAAAAAAAAAAAAAAAAACCGCAAAATCTTCCTCTTATGTGCTTACCCTATGTATGCGCGTGGGAGAGCAGATGAGGGAGACAGGATCAGAAGGGGAGCGAGAGCGTCAAGCTGGCAGACGATCACCACTCACGAAGGCTAAGGCATACGCGGACATCAGCCATGAAGTGTCGGCTTGCGCGATGTTCAGTTCTTTACAGATGGCGGGGAGAGCAATGTTGACCGAAGTGAGGAGAATATTGTCAAGCATCTAGAGCGAGGGAAATGTCACCGAAGAGGACGTCCGAAGGAAGAGGCCGCGGATCGCGACGGATTAAGCACGCGGTCGTGCAGTGCAAGCGATAAGCAAATCTTCCAGCTTGCTTTTCACGCCTCGTCCTTCTTCTTCACCCCCCCCTTCTAGGCGCTCACCTGCGCAGTACCGGTGACAATCATGAGCGCGACACCCTTCCGACTTCCCAGCCTTCCCGTCTGTTTCCCATCTCCCTCCCTTTCCGTGACCGCAGGATCCGGCTCATGGAGCGACGGAAGTCTGTTTGGCGCCCTCGAAGCGGAAGCCGACGAAGGGACGCGCGCGAGCGAGGGTGGGTAAGCGTGCGACGAAGAAGAGAACCTGTTCTTGCCTTCCGTGCCGCTGCTGACGCTCTTGGACGAGGGGTCGTCCATAGCGGGAAAGTAGCTGGCGAGGTTCGCGCGGGGGTCAGACGGGCCGGCAGTGGGCGTCGACGGGGTCGTGAAAGGCGGTGACTCGACGATAGGGGTGAAAACGCCAAAGTAGGCGGTAGTGAGGGGCTGTTCGGCGGCGGTGATGGTGGGTGCCACGGAACTCGTTGTCATCGACGTGACAGAGAGCGGATGGTGGCCGGTGTCGTAAGAGAGGTGCGGGAGCGTGGAGGTGTGCGTGCGCTGAGGAGCTGAAGGGGCGACGAGGGCGGGCGCGAGCCCACTGGCGCTCCCGCTGGTCTGGTCGTCCGGCATCGGCGAGGGAGAACGGCGGCCGTCGTTCTCGAGCTCCCCTTGGCTCTGGACATTCAAGGCCAAGGACGAGTGTGTGGTGCGCTGCGACAGTCCCGATGGTTGGCTGTCCACACCCATGACGCCGCTGCTCTCTCTCCTTCGCATGCCCTCGCTGTGGATGGGCGAGGGCGAAAGCGATAACGCCCTTACCACGTCCTCGCGCTCGACTCCATAGCCGGGCTGTCCGCTCGATTTGGACAGCCGGCGAGCGACGGCGGACGCTGCGCGAGAGGCGGCGCTGCTCCTACGACGCCCGCCGCCCGAGGAAGAGGCGGCCGACGACGAAGGCTGGTCGTCTTGCAACAGCTGCTCGCGGAGCTTTTCGCGAAGGGCTTCCGCTCCTTCCGTTTCGTCGGCGCCCTTGTTGAGCCGCACAACCTCCTCGACGGTCGCGCTTCTCGAAGCCTTGCGCCCATAGCGAGCTTGAACAGAAGACGAGAGGCGCCTGGAGGCCTTGCGGGAGGAGAAAGGTGGGGTCTCCGAATCGGACGCTTCCGAGTCGGTCAGGGCCGACTCGTCGAAGACGGGCACAGCCGCAGCGGGAGCCGCCATAGCGAGCTCTGCAGAAGTGGAGGGCGCCGGATCTACCATCGTTCGCCTGGGGAAGGGCACGCTGAGACAGAACAAGTCTGCTGTTCGTTCACGCGAAGGACACGTATGTGGACGATGAGCGGGTCAATAGCGGGCGCTGTGTGGAGAAGGTGGAGGAAGAGAGCTCAGTATGCCGAGAGCTTAGCTGGGGCGTCCACGGCGATGAACTATATGACACGCCGACAAGCCTGTCTGTCTGTCCCGCTCGTCCTGTTCGAACAGAGGGAGTGACGGCAGGAGGGAAGGGTTGAAAAAAAAGAAAAAAATGGGAAGGGTGGGATCTAAGTACTCTGGGGTGGGCCCCACGGACGGTCTTACTTCACCTGCTTCATCGCTGACAACGGAACCAGAGATTTGCCTCAGGGCGTCGAGGGAAGAAAAAGGGAGGCACGGCGATGTTGAGGCGCGTCTCGGAAAGACATCCTATCGTTGCTCGCAACCTCTCAACTCCGTATCCGGCCGTGGTCGCCGGCAGCGAGGCGCAGGTAAGAGAAGAACAGGTCGGGCCAGCGCCGCGATAAAGATGCAGGTGCGATTTGTACGGCCATCCTTCTTCCTCTCGGTCCGACCCACGCCTGGGTCGCCGACGCCGGGCCGAGACACAGGCACGTGTCCGCTGCCGGCGACCAACCCCGGCCCGGCGTTCCCTTCGGCCTCAAGGCGGACAGCGTCCGGAGCAGGAGCAAGCGCTTCGGTGCTGGCCCGCTCTATGCATAACACATCGTGTACAGTACATGTACATATGCATAACACACCGTGTACATGTACATATACATACATACGGCACCCCGCAGATACACGAGCCCACCACGCTCACCTCCACAGACGTCGTCTTCCCCCTTGAACACGCCCCGAGCGAGGCATGCCAGAGCCGGCACGTGGATGTGCACGTGCACTAACGTGACACGGTCACGTGACGTCACGTGCGTGCATTGACACCGAGATCAGCGCACTGACAGCGAGCGAGTTGGTCGACCCAATGCTTGGGTTGGAGAAGAGAATATAAGAGAAAAGAGAAGAGGAAGCAAGGCAAGAAGGATGTCCAGGACTCCGCCGCCTCCGTCAGAAGTCCTCTTTGACGTCGGCCCTTCTTCTGACGACGAAGCGCCCCGCGACCCCGACGACCCGCTGCAGTCCTCGCCAGCAGCACCGGCCTTCGGCAGCCGTTCGCCTTCTGCCACGCGAACGTTCTCCCAACCCCTCCGTTCCACCATCTCCTCCCGCGAAGCCGAGTACGAGCTGGATGACGACGAGCTGGACGCGCACGAGGCTGGACAGCTAAGCTTGAGTGCAGATGGCGCGCATACTTCAGAGCGCGGGGAGAGGACGGCGTCCTCCCCCCGCGCGACGGGGACGGCGATCGCGACGCAGATTCCGATCCTGTCTCGGTTGTCGAGGATGAGCATGGAGGTGGATGGGAGGGGTTCCGGAGAAGGCCTCGTTGCCGGCAGTCTCCGTCTCGGAGGGGGTGGAGAGGAGGAATGGGTCGACCAAGATGGAGACCAGCAGTCGCCCTACCGTCATGGCTTCGGTGATAGAGGCAGCAACGGCCATGCGGCCCTTGGGGAGCACATCGAAGACGAGCCGGACTGGCTCGTCCGAGGTCTTAAAACGGGGGCAGGCACCTTTGCCGGCGTGGTCAACATGGCCAACTCCATCTTGGGCGCGGGTATCATCGGTGAGCGAACCTTCCCAGGCCAGCGTTTTCGAGAGACTTGCAGTGCGGCCGTTGACCGGCCCCCCTTCCTTCTGGCCGATTTCAGGTCTCCCTTACGCCATGAGAGAAGCCGGCTTCTTTACCGGCCTTTTCTTGGTCATCATACTGTCCTTCGTCACGGGTAAGACTCGCACCCGGCCTTCTTTCTTACCGCCGACTCTAACAGACGATGCCCGTTGTTTCGTATTCGAAGATTGGACGATCAGGCTCATCGTCTTGAACGCCAAGCTAAGCGGGCGGTGAGTGTGAAATGATTGCCCTTCAGCTCTCCCCTTGGCATCCAAAGGCACTAAACCCAGCCTCTCCGTTCCCTCCGTCGGACAGCAACACCTACATCGAAATCATGGACTGTTGTTTTGGCCAACACGGGCGCGCAGCGGTCAGCCTCTTCCAGTTTGCGTTTGCCTTTGGCGGAATGTGCGCTTTCGGTGTCATCATCGGTGAGGGTCCGAGTCGGTCTTTCCCGACCTCGAAGGCGAGCTTCATATCGAGCGAGCGACCGGCTGGCCTGTCCTCTCACACCGTCGCCTTCCCTTTCGTCCCTCCACAGGCGATACCATTCCTCACGTCCTCTCCGCCGCCTTTCCTTTCCTGGTCACGACCCCATGGTTGTCGTGGCTCGTCTCACGCAACTTTGTCATCGCCTTCCTCACCCTCACCGTGTCCTACCCCTTGTCCCTCTACCGCAACATCGAGTCCCTCTCCAGAGCCTCCTTCCTGGCTCTATGCAGCATGTGCATCATCCTTTTCACGGTCATGGTCCGAGGCCCCACCGTGCCCGAATCCTACAAAGGCTCCTCCGACTTGCGATTCAGCCTCTTCGGCAGCGGCGTCGTCGAGGCGGTAGGCGTGATCAGCTTCGCGTTCGTGTGCCACCATAACTCGCTGCTCATCTACGGCAGCCTGAGGGAGCCGACGCTCGATCGGTTCGCCAAGGTGACGCATGCCAGCACGGGAATCAGCGCTGTGGCAAGCATTGCCATGAGCTTGGCAGGCTACTGCGTCTTCACCGACAAGACTAAGGTGCGCGTCCGGCCCCCCCCCCCCCCCCCCCCGGGTGGGCCATAGTTGGCGACGTTACGCAACCCTCTCATCGCTCACGTTGGCTCACCTCCCTTCCGCTTTATCATTTAGGGCAACATCTTGAACAACTTTCCACAAGATGATACTCTAGTCAATGTCGCCCGCTTCTGCTTCGGCGTCAACATGTTCACCACGTTCCCCCTCGAAGCGTGAGTGAGAGTCGTCTTGCATTCGTCCCGTTCTGCTGGGATCGAGCCATCTTACGCTCCTCGATTGCTGCTTCTTCCCGCCGCCCGCCCTGCTACAGCTTCGTCTGCCGCGAAGTCATCGAGACGTACTTCTACGCCGACCAGCCGTGGAACAAGCGGCGACACATCATCTTCACGACCCTCCTCGTCGTCGCCGGTCTCCTCCTCTCCCTGTCGACGTGCGACCTCGGTGTCGTTCTCGAGCTCACCGGCGGCGTGAGTCGTTGTCGTCGTTTTGCTTTCTCCGGCGTTTGCGCGCGTGGTTTGACTCATCATGGACTCCATTCTCGCATCCGTTCGTCTCCTACAGCTCTCCGCTTCCATCCTCGCCTATGTCTTTCCGAGCATCTGCTACCTCAAGCTCACCTCCTCTTCTTCGTCATCTGGCGTGGGCCACCGTGACGCTCGTTCCGCTTACCGAAGCGGCGGTGCGGGCAATCAGTCCACAACCTCGCTCACCAGGGGTGAGGAGGAGGAGGACGAGGAAGGAGAAGACGATCCCTCCTACCCGCCCGCGGAGACGGCCAACGTCGGCGACCTCTCCGCCTCGTCGACCAAGTCCCAGGTCATGTTCAGTAAACGACAAAGAGCGTGGTACGAAGACACGCGCACGCTCGCTTGGGCGTGCGCCGCCTTTGGCATGACTATCCTCGTCATCTCGACGGCGCTCGCGTTGGGCAAGCTCTTCAACGGCCGGAGCGGTGAAGTGAAGCAGTGTTGAGATCGATCGGTCGGTTGGTTGGTTGGTTCGGTCGGTCAGCTCGCCGGAGACGCGAGATAGGACCCCCGCACGCCGCTCTCTCTCTCTCCTTTCTGTTCTCCTAGACGGACGTTTCGCCAGCCCATATTAGTTACTATTCGCTCGCTCGCTCGCAGATACCAATTGGATACATTCCGACTCTTCTGTGCTTTGCTCCGTTTCGTGAATTGCAACCGCCCCGCGAAAATTCGGGTGGGATCTTTTGATTTTTTTTTTTTTCAGGGTCGCGTCGAAGAGTGCTCGTGCGGGCTCAAGTATCGACGGCGGTTTTCGGCATGCCGTGCCGTGACCAACCTTTTCCAACTTCACTCGTCTTTTGCGCTAAGCTAACTAGGCCCGACTGAGGAGGCGGTATCGGCGCTCCTCAGGAGAAGCACGGGACCGGGTCACTCGTGGTTAAATGTACCGGCGGCAAAGTTGGCGTTGGCGTATCAGAAACGACACCCATCGCCAAGCCAAAAGGAACAAAAAAGAGAACAGAAGAAAGAGGGAGTTCCAGTGCTGAGTCGTGGTGGAGTCAGGGAGAATCGGACGTCGTCGACCTTGAGTGAAATGCAATGGCCAAGTCAAAGGTGGGGTTGTAGGATCAGAAGAAAGGGATGAGGATGGCCAACATGGTCGACTGGCGCTCGTCTCTTCAGCTCAGTCCTTCGATATCGCAGACGAGGCCGTGACGCTGGTGTTTGTGAACGGGAAGACAGTACAATCGCGTCAGGCAAAGAATTTTTAAAGCAGCGCAGAGAGCCGGCGAGCCAACTCACATCAACTTCGAACGCAACCCATGGACTCGAGTCCTTGATCGTATCGATCGTGCCGGAAAAGCGGCATGCCAACCTGGACAGTAGCGGAGGGAGTCGCATACCTCAGCTTACGAGTACGCAATGCGAAGCTAGGCAGACAAGGAGACCTGCGCACCTTGCCCTATCGTGCCCCCGTCGAAAGAGGACGACTCGATCGGAGCCAGGAGGAAGCCAGCTGTCGCCTACGTTCAGTCGAGGAGGCCAAGAAGAAACAACGCCGACTGGAGTCAGGCTCGGCGTCTGGAAAGAGGCGGTGTCATGGCTGCTGACAGCCACCCACCCCGGTTACCCACCTAATTGAGGCACCAACTTTGCCACCTTTCCCGTCTCAAAGTTGGCCAGTGTGCCGTCTTCGGCGTAGAGTTTGGTCGCCATCTGGTTAAAAGCGACAATCTGAACGAAACGGTGGCAGGCAGGGCAAGACAAACAAATAATGCATCGGTCACTTCGAAAGCAGAATGTGCATGAGCCGCCTTCCTGGCGAGCTCCATACTCACGGCGACATCGGCTATAGCTGCTGTCATGCCCAGTTGATGCCTGATGGTGTCCATGAGTCGAGCGCGCTCTCCGAATGGGATTGACGTGTGTCGAAAGTGGAAGGAGAGAGTGTCGATGACGACAAGCTTGACCTAGGCATGACCAGCCGGAAGGTCGACAAAAAGGAAAAGAGAGCCGTTTCGACATGATGCTGCTGACACATGAAGAAAGCAACATCCATCCTTGTATCTCCTCACTTACCTTCGGGTGGTTCCTCAGCCACTCAGGGAAGGAATGCAGAAGAGAGACCATATCTGCCGTATCTAGCGGTCGCAGGATATGAATTCCGCCGACGAGCTCTGCTGTTCGCTCGTGTAGCAGCCGAAGGTCGGGATGCGAAGAGAGCAAAGCCAGCGCGGAGCGGACGATACGTGACCGTGGTAGGGAGCCCTCGGTATCTAAATAATAATAGAGAAGAGAATAGCACAAATGTACCATGCACGTCGGTCTTTGGCGAAGCGGTGCGACCAAGACGCTGAGCCGAGCTCACCTACGAGCAGCACTTCCACGCCGTCGTCGTCGTCGCCCGCTTCACCGCATACCGACCGCGAAGTGTCTGTCTCCTTCCCTTTCCCCGAACAAGTCATCCTCACACGAGCCCTCACGGCCATGCTAGCCGCAAAGGCCGTCTTCCCGATCCCGGGCGGGCCACTAAACTCGATCACTTGGCCTGTCGCTACACCGCGAAGAAGGGCTACCTCGGCCTCGGCCTCGTCCGCCTCCTCATTTGTTTGCGCCGCCGACGCTGGCCTTGAGGCCGAGGGAGTGCGAAACAGGTGATCGATGGCCACGCACCCTGTAGAGAAGACGAGTGGGCAGGCCGCCGAAGGGGTAGTCGGGGTTGAGGCCCGGGGCGTTGGCGCGGGAGGCGAAGGCGGGAGCACTGGGGTAGGGTCCGGGGCGTCGCGCGGCGGACTGGCCAAGGACGGCGGCTGGAGGGAGCTGAGACCGACCCTTTTGAGGTCTTTCCCTTTCACCTGCGCCCCAGATAAGGGAGGAGGCGTTGCAGGCGCCTGGGAGAGGAAGGAGAGGGGCCTCAGCGGGCGGACGGCGACATGGTTGGCGGAGGATGGGGCACGCGTGGAACGCGAGGGAGGCGGGGTGAGCGCGAAAGGTAGGGAGGCGGTCTGGGGCCGGAAAGAAGAGAGTGGTCGGGAAGACGGTTTGGGGGTCGGAGTCGCTGGATTGGGAGCCATTGGCGAACGCCTGCGAACATATCTGGACGGCGTTGCTGGCGATGGTCGCCGTCGAAGGACGTCAGCGCGCTCCAGCTTCGTGGGCGGCGACGACGCGTGCGATCGCGTGAGGGCAAAGGGAAGGGACTCTCTCATCGTTCGAGCCGCCCTGTCGAGCTGGCAATCAGACTTCCTTCTTGGCTTCGCATCCTTTCCAGAAGCACGACATATCATTCCATGGCATGAAACATGAACTATGTACTCCTGTGGGCATCCGGTGGCATCCGTACCACTACCGGTGAGTCCAGCATTCCTCATCCATCAACTCCGGGCCAAGTCCGCACGCGGGATGGACGGTCGGTCTCCAATGGCACTTCCCGATCCGGCGCCCCCACCAGTCCCTCTCGAGAACTTGGAGCACATTTCCTTCACCAGGCACCTCGCCACGTGCTCGTCGCGTCTTCGCTGCTCTTCTCGCCCGTCTGCGCGGAAAAGAAAGTCGGATGAAATGCGACGTGAGGACGAGGCGAACGAGCCGCAATCAAGGCAGAAAGCGCAAGTCCAACTGCTCATGTGGCTCCCAACAGCGACTTACCAGCTCGCTCTGAATCTTCTTGTGCACATAGCATAAGTAATCCACGTAGCTCATGTTTCCTCCGTTGGAATCCTCGACGAGCGAGTTGCCGAACTCGACCTCGGTGCCGTCCATGTTTTGTCTGGCAATCAGCACGGGCAGCGAGCGCTGGCGGTGCGCCTCAAAAGCGGCGACGATGTTTCGGACCTGTTCGGAAAAGCGTGTGGGCAGCTTCGGGAGCGACGTCTGCAAAGTGGCCAATGTACAGACAGCCAGCGGTCAGTTGGTCCGCTCCTATCGAGCACCGGAATCCTCTCAGAATGCTCACCATTCGCACGTCCAGCTCCTCGAGGTTGTCGACGCCGTACAGATCCTGCAGGAGCCGAGGCGAGACACCGCTGCCGATCCACAGAAGGATGATCTCGCCGTTTTCTGCAGAAGAGGAGTGGATGGACGGAAAATAAAACAATGAGAACCGCAGCCTCCGCAACCGTTCGGCCCGGCTCTATCAAGCTCCGCCCCCCCAGTCTCTCGCCCTCACCGATGATATAAGCGCCATTCTGCTCCATGCGCAAATAGCTCGGCCTCATCAGCGGCGACGTTTTGACCTTGCCGGTTTCGGCTTTGGGCAAACCCTCGTCGTCGGCCAGGTTGTGAATGGCAATCATGCGTGGGTACAGGTTGGCCATCGTCGCGGCCACGCCCGCAGCTCGGAACCAGCGCATGTAATGCGCTCGGACATCCGATGTGACGTTGCCGGCTGCAATAGAGTAGGTCTCGTCAGTTCTCCGGGCCTAATAAGCGTCGTCGCGGCTGGCGCTCACGTTTGATGGCCTTCGTCTTCATGATTGCCAGCGCGTACAGTGGGAAGAGCTTGAACGATTCCGGGAGAATGAGCTGTTTGCAACACGCAGATTAACCAAAAAGATCAGTATGACCGCTCAGCTCCACGATAATAAAGCTTTCACAGAAGAATAGCCGACGGTTTTTTTTTTTTCGCTCACCTGTCCCGGTAAAGTGGACGAAGCACAGTTCTTCCTGTACGCGAGCAAGATCTTGACGCATTTCTCCGTGAGGTAGTTACGAATCTCCCGGAGGTTTTTGCTCGTGGCTTGCGTGACCACTGTCAGGAGGCAGAGAAATCGCATCAGAAGCCGAACCCCTTAGAAGTACACATGCTCTGCATTATCTCGCGAGATTGACAGTGCGAGCTCACCTTCCTTCGCGTAGTAAGCGATGGCAGCATCCATATCTGCGTAGCGGAAGACATTGGCGAGCAAGCTGGACACGGGCACGGCGATGTTGGAGACCCTGACGCGGCGCTCGCCGTACGCGGTCGTGTAGAGCACGGCCGATTGGAAATGCGCTTCATGCTTCTCGTCGAGCTTGCCCTCGTGCCGGATCACCGCGACGACGGCCTTGTCGGCGTCCATGTTACCCAATTCGATGTCCGTTACGTTACGCTGGTAGAAGTTGCCGAGGTGCTCCTGGACACGAAGACCTTTAACCGGCGGACGATCGACGACCCTTATGATGTCAGGACGTGTTCTGTTAAGTGTGGATAAACGGGAGAGAAGAAGTACTCACCGTTCGAACATCGTATCCGCATCGTGCAGTTGTACGCCGTCTCTCTGAGCACGCTTCTGCTGATCTCGCTCTTGAGCTTTCTCCCATCTCGGACGGGATCGAAACGAGGGTGGAAATAGAGCTCTCCTCCGGTGAGGCCGGTCAACGTGCCTATGCTAGCCACGTCGATGTACTGGTTAGGGAAGAGGAAGGCGTTGATGCCGATGCCGGCCTCTACGCATTCCTCCGCTGCGCCTCGATAGAAGCCGTCCTGGGTGACGAAGAGCGACTTTTCCTTGTCCGTGTCGTACAGTTTGGTGTCCTCGCGGTGCCTCAATGCGCCGGGACCAATGGTGGGGATCGTCGACAGGAACACGTTGACCTGTCCACCAATGTGAGTCTGAAGGAAGACAAGGGGAAGGAGACAACATCTGAGAAACGTCTCCGCGTTCTATAACATCGAACCAACCGGCAACTCACCAACGCCGCCTGCGCTCCTCGAACCGCGGCGCCAAATGCCGCCTCCGACACATGGTTGTTCGCAAAGACCGCCGGCAACGAGTCCAACAAGTTCTCGATGATCTCCCTAAAGTGAAATGGAATGCACAGACGATGAGCTCTTCAGGCAGTCGGAGACTACCACCCTGCGAGGGTATTTGATCAATGCGGAAATGGAGAGAGCACCGACCTAGAATCCCAAGGATCGACGAGCAGTCCTTCGCTGATAGGGACGAAAACATCGGAGATATCGGGCACGACCATCATCTGCGCCTGGTCGAGGCTGGGATGAATGTTCCAAAAGTGCAGCGACCGATCGAATGTGACGAAGGCAACCTTGCTGCCTCCTGGCAGCCCGTACCGCTCGTCCATGGATGCGCCATTCGGTTTTTCTCCGCCGTTGTCCTCCGCCTTCGCATCGTCAGACTCCGAGGTGCGCTTGCTACCGTAGAGCACCTCGCGGATGGAGGTGATGACCTCTCGGAGCATGCCGGTGCTCACCGCGCCATAGCTCACATCGATGGCGAAGAAGTAGCTCAGCGGCCTGGGAGCACGCACAACCGTTTTTGCCACTCCCAACGTGGCAGTCGCCGCCGAGGAAGCGGCCTGGGCGGCGGCGTTGGCGAAGGAGGCGGCGCTGGCGAGGGCCGGAGATGCGAGGTCAGCGCCCACCGCGGGATTGGGCGAGGGAGGAGCAATAGGCATGGTGTAGGTGGAGGCAAGAAGGAGGCTGTTGTCGGCGTTATCAGGCTGGACAGCCCAGTACTCTTTCGGCACTCGGAAATCGATCGTACCGCGCTGGAGCTCCAGACGTTGCTCGTAGTCGACTCGGCGGCCGTTCATGTCAAGGTTGCAGAAGTACTCAGGGGAGACTGCGATAAACGATAGATTTCGTCACGATATCCCCGTCGACGTCAGCCCTTCGGACAGAGCGAGCCGGAACGCCTTTACTACACACTCACCTTCCGTTGCGCCACCACACAAATTGCACACAAACTTCATACCCCCTTCGACGAACAAACACCAAGGGTTAATATACCCGCGACATTTCTTACAGCGCGGAGGACCTGCATCTCCAAAGTCCACAACTGGCACTTCCATCTCATCCGGTCGTTGCGGCGCGAACGGCTGCACGACAAGGCCAAGGGGGAGTTGGGAGGTATAGGCGAGGTCGTCGGTTGTAGGGATGGAGTAAGTCGTCAGCCGAAGGAACTTTGGAGTCGCGTTGCCTGTAAGGGGCAAAAGTCACGCCAATATGGTAACATCTTCATTTGAGCAGAGTGGTTCCCAGCAAAATGACAATGCGATACTAAAGACGCACCTTGATCAACAGCAGCGAAATCGGTCGTAGCGAGCGGTAAGCCTCCCCTACCACAAGTGAGGAACAGCTCCTTATCGAAGTAATCCTGGTCCTGATCCTGTACGACGACGGGACTTGGTATGCTGTCCGGGTCAATCTTGGCTCTCGGTCCCTGGAACCTCTGTCCAGCGTGGTGAGGGGGTTGATTGATACCATTGGGATTGCCCAGGGGTGCACCACCACCGGGCCCGGCCGAGGCGATGCGCGATGGGTCAGGGTGTGCGACACCTCCAGGGAGACCGTGACCGCCGACGGGAACTTGCTGCTGCATGGGCGGAGGTTGCTGGTACATGCCCGGCTGGCCGGGAAAACCGCCTTGCTGAGGATGGGGCTGACCAGGACCAAAGCCGCCTTGCTGAGGTTGGGGCTGTCCTGGAGCAAACCGCTGCTGCTGTTGCTGGGGTTGGGCATAGCCGAACTGGCCCGGACCAAACTGCTGCTGCTGCTGCTGCTGCTGCTGCTGTTTAGGGTAGCTGAGCTGAGCTTGATCGTAGGTTGGCCCAGGACCCATGGCCGGCGACGTATCTCCACCGCTGTCCTGATGATACGCCCTCGCGGCCCTCCTCATCTTCGCTGGTGCTGGATCGGGTATGCTCATGTGTTTTACGTAGCGGGGTTGCTGTGTAAAAGCGTCTGATTCTTGTGCACGCCAATCAGGACTGGTCCCAGGCGCGACAAAGCTGGCAAGGTCGAGTCAATGGCGAGCTGCCCGGTAGAAGTCGGTCAAAGACACAGCGTCAGAACGGATGTTTGCTGACGTCGATCCAGAGCGCTGAAAGTGGACGGTGACGAAGTAAGTTGAAAAAGCGGAGTCTGGCGCACAGCTTCCGAGGGTATGTAGGGCAAAAGAAAGGGAGCTCGCTGCCGAGGTACGGATGGAAGTCGATGGCGTCGGTGAGCTGGCGGAGGTGGTGCGAAGAAGGTCGTCGATGATCTCGGCGAGGTGGCGCATAGCACGGACTATCGCGCTGATATTCATGTACACAATTACACTATCGACAAGTCTATAGCTACCACCACCACCGCAACCACGTTTGTACTCCGGGACCACCATTGATAGATAGAGACGGGCACAGTCCCATCTTCCATTGCTCTCATGGGCCAAAACCCTTCCAGCTCAACCACAATGGCTCCCTCTACCGCATCCAATGAGAAGCTTCTTTCCCGACCGCGAGTTGTGTCGGACAAGGCGCTCGCCATCCCTTTCTTCAACAAGCTTGCTGGTGCGTTGTTCTGTCGCCAGGGCGAGGGGAACGGCGGAGGGCTGTTTCACCAAGCTCTTAGAGCCGCTGATGCTATGTCGAAGTAGAGGAAGATCACCACTGGCACAGGCACAGGCTCATCCGATACTCATGCACTCCCGTCCTGCAGGCAAGCGCGTAGTTCTCGCCTCCGCCTCTCCACGCCGGCGTGACATTCTGGCCACATTTGTGAGGCCTTTTCCTCACGTATGGAACGCCCTATTCCCAGACGCATCTGGAATATTAACTAATTCCTGCGTCCTTTATCTGTATGTCTTTGCCGACGTCCACCACGCGGCCGAATGCCGCTCACAGGGTTTACACCCGGAGGTGATTCCCTCTACGTTTGCGGAAGACTTGCCTCACCCGACGGCGCCGGAGGAAATGCACGAGTACCCGGTCGAGACAAGCGTTGAAAAAGTAGGCTAGGCGTCAACTGGAAAGACTTCTTGATCTTTCTGGTTGTCAAGGCAAAGCAAAGCAGTTCTGTCTGACGATGGACGATGCCTCGCTCCGTTGTGTGTCATTCTTGTCCCAATCTCCAACCAGGCCCTCGAAGTCTACAAGCGACTAGTGGTTGGTTAAATGGTTTTATTTAGTCTTTCATTTTCCGGTCGCTGCTTTGTACGAGCTGGCCCTGAGTCATAGCTTACTGGCATTCCCCGTGTCCTATTTTCAGAACGAAAACCCGGACGATCCTCCAGACTTGGTCATAGGAGGTGTGTTGGACCAGTTGTTCCTATCTTAACGTGCTTCCCCTTTTTTTATTCCATCCATCTTTTGTCAAGCTAGTGGTCCTCACTTGCTTTCTCGTCCTCCGGCTTCATCTCCGTCAGCCGACACCGTTGTGACCCTAGACTCGCAGATCCTCGAAAAGCCCAAGGACGAGAACGACCAGATGAGGATGCTCCTCGATCTGGATGACCGGTGGCATGAAGGTAAGCGTGTTGGGCAGACGCTATTGCATAAGAGGTTTCAGCATTTTGCAAACGGACCGTTTACACGTTCTGTTCTGATTTTCGCTCGACTGACCTGATTACCTTCTTGGTTATTGTCTGCCTGCCTTGGCGCGGTCTCCAAAGTCATATCTGGCGTCACGGTCGTCTTCCCCATCCTTCAAGCTCCAGGCTATGCCGTCAAGTGAGTGAGCTGGGCCGAGTCAACTCTGTCGGCTCTTGTCTCTGCTTACAGTTGTCATTTCTCACGTTCATTGACTCATTCTGCCGCCCCGCGATCGCCTTCTACTTCCCCTTGTCGTTCCGGTCGCCGTAAATTCCATCTTTCTATCCTCACTACTTCGCTCACCCGCCGGCAGATCTCTTTCGGAACGAACGCGCGTCCGCTTCGGTCATTTTCCTCGACACATCTACGAAGCATACATAGATAGCAGGGAAGGTATTGACCGAGCCGGAGGGTTTGCCATTCAGGTGAGTTAGTGCAGGCAGGGTGGAGTTTGAGCCAGTTGGACTTGGCAGCATCGACCAGAAGAATCATTTCGTCTCCTCGATCAGCTGTCACCCTTGGATCGCTCACTTGCAACACTCCCTCTCTCATCCCTTATCACTCCCTCCAACCTTTGCTCACAATAAATAGGGCCTGGGAGGCATCTTCGTCGCGGGGGTGGAGGGCGACTATAACAACGTCGTCGGCCTACCAGCCTACAGCCTCTTTTCCTTCTTGTCCGAGTTGATTGAGAACGACGAGTTCTTGACCGAGTGATATAAGAAGGTGGATGGGCAGAGACAGTGCAAGGATCGGAGGGACGGGAGGACAAGCTCGGATTTGGCGACGTTTTCCACCTATCGTGGCACCCGCCTGTGTCAGGCCACGATCGTCGATGTGCCTTCCTGGATTGGAGCGAACTTGTCATGGCGAGGCAGGCGATATATACCTTCCCAGCGACTGGGCGGGCGGCAAGTTGCGCAGATGAGACGTGCAGAAGGCGAAATGACAAGTTGCATTTTCCGCAATCACAGAACAACGGGATAGAGCGAAGAAGACGAAGAGCATGGTCATACATGAACATGGGCAGAGCTCTCTAATACATCTCCGATGGCGGTCCCGCCGCCCTCTCTCTTCCCCCGCCACAAACAAATCAGAAGCAATTAGACACGAGACTCTACGCATAGAATCGGCCGAAAGTTCGGCGCAAGGTCGGCGCCTCGTCCAGCGAACGTCACCGAATCAGTCTAGAGGCCCGCCTTGAAAGAGTTCATCAAGGGTGGCCCTTCTCTACATCTGTGCGATGCTCGGCCTTATCACGCTCCACCGCCTCCGCCCAGCCCATCCTCCCTACTCACTCTAACAAACTCATCGTTGCCTCCATCCTTCCGACCTTCATAACCCCTCATCAACTCCTCCACGGCACGATCGAAGTCCATGGTCTCATCGTCCTCCCATTCGTTGGGCGAGTTATGGCACGAGCGCGGGCACTGGGAGGGAGACCCGGGAGCGCTGGTATTGAGGGAGGGAGAACGGGAGACTTCAGCAGGAACGTCGGGTCCACTGGAGTTTCCGGCGATGCCTCTCGCTCCAAGAGGTGCAGCAGCGCACCCATCGACTACATCTCTATTCACGTGTGGGCGGCCGTGATGGGGCTCGCTGAAGGATGCGGTAGCGAAAGGCGACGCAGACGTGCTGGTCGACCCGATGTGCAATCGAGCGTTCGGCACCGACGAGGCGAAGGGTGGCGGGGGAAAGTCACTGGTTGGGCGGCGGGGTTGCTGACCAGAAATTTGGAAACGGGCGCACTTGGTGGACCGATTTTTAATCGCTTTCATATCTGGAAGAAGAGGTCGATGAGTGGGAATGGAAGGGAGAGGCTCGTTGGGCGGTGGCTTGGGAGGTTCAAGATAAGAAGGGTAAAAGGAGCTGTGTACCCGCGTATTGTCGTCGGTGGCCTCTGAAAGGAAGATGTTCTCCTTGTCCAGCGCAATTCGATCAGCCGGGGAAGATGTCTGAACTTGAGGGCCTTTTCTCGCCAGCGATGAGTTTCCAGTAGTCGGGCCGTTGACTTTGAGCGCGAGCCCAAGCGCCTGAATCGCGTTTTCTTGAGCAGCCTTATTCGTCACCAGCACGTTGGTGCCCAGGACTGCCGGCTGATTGTCGCTTGCGCTGGCATTTGACCTTACGCTGGTCGGGTAGATGAACGCCTTCCTTGCCAGGTCTAGGGAAGGGGATTCTTGACGGTGTCCAGCACCGCTTCCATCTAGTCCATGTTCATCGTTGCCTTCCACCTGCATCGCCTCCTCCAACGCGTGTTGACCCCATTTGTCGCTGCACCCGGCAGACTCGACACCAACCCGGTGGCCCTCATAGCAGTCGGGGGCAAACAGCGGAGACCCCTGCAAGTTCTCAAGCGCCTTGGCTCGATGAGTGGCGCGCCTAATATCTTTTTGTGCTTTTTTGTTCCCCGTCAGGATCCCTTTCTCCATTCTCAGGAGCGAAATGAGGCGATATCGCCGAGGGGGCCGCCGCTCCTTTTCCGGACTGATCTCGAAAAAGCTGCTTGAAGGTTCAGGTGGCGTGCGCACGTCAGGAGGCGTGGTGATATGTGCAGCAGCAAAGAGGGACTGCATCTGAGCCGTGTTCGGCGGGTTGACTGAGGAAGCCAATGGGAAGGCCAGCATCGTCGGAGAGGGTGTTGGTGGAAGTAGAGCCGACGGAGAAAGAGGTGGGCGGGGGTAGATTCTGGTGCACCTATATGGTGGAACGGCGAGCAAACCACACTTAGTCATTACTTCTCACATCCACTTTTCACAATCCCTGAAGAATTTAACGTATGCGACCATTCACCTGCCCCTCTTCGTCGGGGTGACGACGACCACAGTCCTGCCAGCAGACTGCCTGAACTTCATAGGACTCCTATCGGTGCCAGCTCTCGGAGGGCTCCTCGCTGGTCGCTGCAGGCTCTTGGCTGGACTCTTGGCACCGCTCGAGCCGATCGTTCCGCCACAGTCCTTCCTCCCGACCGAGCTGCGACGAGTGGGAAGATATCCGGACTGGGACTCGAACATCATCTCCAGATTGATGCTGCTCCGGCGTTTGCGGAAGGAGCGACTAGTCACCGCTGCAGGAGGGAGAGGTGCCGTCGGAGTATGCAGAAAGGATCGGGTCGCAGGTATATTGGCCTCTTGCGGGTCGTCCCAAGCCGTCCCGCCTCCAGGTCTCACCAGGTTGCAGCGGCCGTACGGCGACGGACCAACGCCTTGAGTGGTGGGATTGTCATGGAGAAGTAGGCCCGGAGCGGCTGAGGGGTGGGAGGGACAGTGGTGACCCATGAGCGTGTCTTCCATCCTTCTCCCCGTCGAAGGGAAGGTAAACCCCGAATTGCCTGCGCTTCCAAGACTCTCCTCGACCACCTGGATTCTGTCCATGGAGACGTTGAGATGTTCGGCAAACTCGAAGTTCTCGGACGGGTCGTCTTCTCCATCGTCCCCCATTAGACGCGTTTGGAGAGCGTCGGAACTGGGCAGTATTGTCGAGGTCTGAGGGCTGTCTGTCCAGCCGCGGGAGCTGCGCCTGGTCGAGCCCCAATCAGGTTGAAAAGGCCTGGAGAAATGGGGCAAGGAAATGTTGGAGCCGCCGTGAAAACCTCCAAAGCCCCGCAGGAAGCCAGAGGTAAAGAGAGAAGAATAGGCAACAGGAGAACCGCGACTTGTGTTGGTTTTGGAGGAGGTTGTCTGTGCCAAACCAACGTCGCGTCCCGAGGAACTATCGTCGTACATCTCGTCTGCGGTCAGTCGAGGCTGGTGCTCCTATGGTGTAAAAAGACAAGATGCGAGGAAGTGGATAGGAAGTGTGAGCAAAAGGCAGAAAGTGCGAGCAAAAGACAGAAAGTGCGAGCAAGAGGCAGAAATTGCGAGCAAGAGACAGAACGTAGGAGGAGAAGGAGAGCACCGGCTGTTGATGTTTATACTTCTTCCTCTGGCCAGGCTCGTGGCAATGTTGTGGGTAGAGTTGGCGGCGCACAAAATTCGATTAAGCCCTTTGTCCGACGTGACAGCCGCCGCGAGCGCCTCACCCCTAGACCGGAGCAAAACGTTGCCGAGGGTGCGCCATGAGCCAGACGCCAACCGACCGTCAACACAAAAGAAAAACAAGCTCATCTGCTCGGCCATCCTGGCCGCATTCAGGGCGCAAGACGAAGGAACTCCGCCGGCGCAGAGTCTACCGTCTACGCCCAGCCAGCCGCCAAGCGTTCTGGCGCCGAGGACACAGAAGGAGATCAAGCTAGCACGTTGGAATTCGGTCGTTCCTTGTCCAATAACGTACTGCGCCCTCTACCACTCATCGCGAGCATGGTGATGCAGCCGGCTTCATCGTGGACAATGAAATATATATCACGTGTTTGAGGATGACGGTCGGACTTAGTTGGGCACGTGACCGCGTTAAATTACGACGCGGCCCCATCACGTGCGTACCTTTCGTGCGTCCTTTCAATCGCTGACCTCGCCTTCTCGAGTTCGCCCATCACTCCTCCTTCACCGACAACGACACGGCATCGAGCGCATCCCAACATGTCCGGGTTCGAAAGGTCATCGGCTGCTTCCTCTGCTCATCTGGATCCCGTTTCCGAGCTTCTTTCTCAACTTCCTCCTCCCGCCCCGACATTCGTCAACCCGTACGCCGGTCACAGGAACCTCACGCCCGCAGAGGCAGACCTGTTGGGCGAGTATGCCCGACTGGCGGCCACGATGAAGAGGGTGAGGGACCTATGGCGGTGGAGACCGGCTTCTATTTGATGACAGCAGACACTACGGTTTCCTCATGACGAACTCAGCTTATGAACCTTGCTTACCTTTGCCTCACCTTCCAGGTCGCCGCCCTCTCAACGACGCTCTCCGAGACCCCGCACCCGCCTCTCCTTGCCCTCCTCCGCGTGCTCGAGCGCAAGATGGGCCTGGTCCTCACCCTTTTCAAAGCCTCCGTATGGGCTATTGTCGTCGAACAGGAGGAGGAGGAGTTCATGCGCCAGGAGGAGATGGACCGAGAGCAAGGAAGAATGTAACGGTGCAGGAGGAGGACGGCTCGGTAGGAAGACGTCGGCGTAAGGGAAACTCCCCGAGGCGCGGAAGGCCCGGGTTCGGTTAGAAGACGCGAGCAACACGGTGCCACCATTGGGGTCCAGGGCCCTGTCCATGGATTCGCACCCACAAGAGAGGCGCTTTCAACCACCCGATTCTCGACCGTCTTACTACGCTTCCGCTTCCCGACTTCCTGGGTCGGCCCCTGCCCTGAGCACAACACACGGCAGAGTGGTCCACCGCAGACGCCCCGCCGGGCGAGTGGGGGCGTGTAGGCAAGGATAGGGCAAGACCGTAAGGTCTAGGCTTCAGCTTTTGGCTTCTGTCGCATCAAGCGAGCTTGCCTTTCGCTGTCCTGTTCAGCTCCAGCACGTCGACCTGTCTCGCTCCCGCTGCTGGCAGTCAAACCCCCAGCCAGCCCCGCCGAGTCGCGCAGGCACGGCGCGACCGGAGTCGGCTCGGCATGCTCTAACTTAATTTGTATTTAAAGATCGGCTCCGCGCCTGCAAGTAGAGCTTTGAGCCGAACCCCAATGCAAGATGGGTCCGCACGCGTGGGAACATTATCAATGTAGGCTACATTCCATGTTGAGAGTGCGAAGTGTTTCCCTCGTCGTTCAAACGTGAGACAGGCCACCGCCGTTTCAGACGTCGGTCTTCGCCTGTTCCTCTTCAGGGAGGCCCAAGACGCTGCGAACCTTCCTCGTAAAATCCTGGCGCAAGACAATCCACTCCGGCGTGTGCCCGGTGACGCGCAGATCTGGACTCAATCCGGCGCCGTCGATCTGTTCGTTGAGCGACTTCACTAGTTCACGGACGTACTCCAGCTCTCGTTCCTCGCCCATCAAATGGAGATCTCTTCCGACACCTTTATGACGGAGCCTCGCCTCGTAGAGCTCCGCCATCTTGCCACGATCCGGCAGGTGTGCCAGCCCGGCGAAGACGTAGGCGACCGCGATAGACTGAAACTGGAACGGGGCGGATGGAAGAAAGACATCTCAATCCGACGTCAGCACTAGGTGCGGCGGCCGTCTCTGACTGAGGGACGACTCGCCTCGAAAAACGTGAATGTCGCCGTCCCAACGGGTACGCCGATGAAGGCGAGCGATGGATCATGAATGTAGAAGATGTCCTCGTGGAGGTTCTGGATCCAGCGACCGTCGGTAACCAGCTTTGTCGGGTGTGCCGCATTCCTGCGCAAGGAGGCTTGGAAGGCCACCTCGTCCTTGTCGACAGGGTTGCTGTTGTTGCTGGCGTGGCCACCTTTTGCGCCGAGGGAAGACGGGAAGCATTCCGACGGGTCGTCGAGATGGAGGTCGGCGAGAAATGGCCTCGAGATCTGATAGCTTCGGATAAACGACGGGGGCGATAGGCCTGTCAAATTGACGAACGGTGAGCGAGAAGCGAGATAAATTCCCTGACGTACCCGGTGCAGAAGATGACGCTATTTACGTCCGTAAGCGTCCTCCCATCTACCATTTCTACAACCCCAACCGAGTCGTCGTCTGGTCGATGGCTCGGCACAAACGTCCGGACTTCGGCCACTTGTTCCGCATTGGCTTTTGGAATGGCTTGACGCTGCAACCGGCGAAGCCTCTGATAGTCGTCGTTGCCGGTGATCGCGTCCCTGACAGAGTGATAAATCTTGTTGACGTGAGGCCTGCACGCGTACATGAGGCAGACGAGCGAAAGCCGGTGAGATATATTACCAGATCAAGCAAGGATCGAAGCTGAAGCTTACGCCAGGTCCCTGTTGAGATCAGCTCCGCTGGTCCCGCATCCTACGATGAGTACGTTCTGACCTCGGTATGACGAGGGGTTGCGGTATGACTTGGAGTGGATGACTCGGCCTGGGTTGGAGGAGTTTCTTTCGAACAGCTCTTCGATGCCTGGGGTCTGCGGCAGCCATGGCGCAGTGTAGTGGCCAGAGGCTACTACGAGCCCGTCAAACGTCTTTGGCCGCGTGAGGAGACCATCAGCCGGGGCGACTTAGGGTACGTATCGGAAGACACTACTCACCTCTTCCCACCACTCCATCCGGAGTCCACCTACGGGGGAATCTTCAACTTTCTTGAGCAGCAAGGTCCATCGTTCATCCCTGGAAGAATCGTTCGACGACGCTTTGCTGGCCTTCTCCACACGGGTGTTGAAGCTGACCACGCTAGGATTGTCTAGGCCGAAGCGTCGTGCATAGTCTTGAAGGTATTTGAGGTTTGTCGCGTGCGCTGCCGACGACTCGGTGTTAGGGGGCCACGGGAAGTCTTTGATCTGCGTGGTGGAGTGCCAGACACCGGTGCTTGAGCAGAACAGCGGGAGGAGGGGGGACGCGAACGGCTCCTTGATTACGCCTCCGTCGACCACGGCGGCAGGTCGCACTCACACCCTGAAGAGCCGTGGGCACATTGTTGCGAAGGTTACTGTATACGGGGTTGGGGGCGCAGTGCTCCTCGCGGATGTGCGTCCAGCCATCGCTCGTTTTGGCTTGACCGGCCTTATGAGACGTATTTGTGGGATTCGTATCGGTTTCCTCTTGCAGTGTTCCGTTCCCTGCGGTACCATTCGCTGTACACAGGTCTCTGTTCTCAGAGGTTGGGGTCCTAGTGGGAGGCGGGAGGAGAACGACGTAGGGTAGCTTGGCATCAGGAGGCGGGAAGGAAGGGACGTAGTCGCCGGTCGATGGAGGCGGCGTCGGCGCCGAGACGTGCGGCCCCGCAGACGGCGAGTAGATCCTGACCCGACGACGAGCGTCTTTGTGAGCATACGAACTCTCCAAGAAGAAGACGGCCATCATCGTTGTGGTTCAACACCACCTTCGATCCTCCTTCTCCTCCTACGACCCTCTCCTCCGAGCCAGCTCGCTAGTCGGCAAGCTCATCGCCATCGCTCGCCTCGCCTCGCTGCTCCCTCCACACCTACCAGGTACCGCCGGGGCCTGTGTTGCGCTCGAAGATGCGCACTTGGATTCCGCCCTCCCGAAGATGTCGTGCGGCCGTAAGCTGAGGCGGGGCAGCCCGGGAACTCTGGATCAGGACGGGCGCCTCCAGAACGAACAAGAAGATGTGTTGCCGCGCAGTGCTACTAGGCCAATGCTCGAAACACGCGTGCCCTCACCCCAGAAGGACCTGTACCGATGATGGCGACCTGCTTGATGGGCCTATCGAAATGAAACGAGCGCCCGCCGGCGAGATGCTGGGTGCGAAAGCCAGAGTCATGGGGAGGAAGACCGGACAAGGAGGCCAAAGACATGTCTAGAGTGCGGTCAAAGGTCAGCGGCCAGCGGCTAGAACGGACGGCGCTGGAAGGTTGGAGGGCAGGACCAGGTTTTATGGGCCGGGGTTCGACGCTGGACGGGGACAACAAACGCTAGTCCTTAGCACCTACGTTCACCAGCGACACCGGCACGAATGTTGACAGCGCGGATCACTCAAGAGCGACTGGCTGACTATGTAAGATAAGAAAAAGTGCGGTGAGCCGGCGTCTCCCGACATTGGTTTATCTGCGCATGATGTTGCCACTCCGAACCAGAAGCCCGCGGAAGAGGAAGAAGGAAAGGGGAAAGAGACGGCACCACTCGCCCGCCTCGCACCATCGTCGTGAACGATGGCGAGCCCTTATCGTCCGCCAGCGCGTCATGTCACGCAAGATCTCGTGATCGTGGCTCAAACGGAAGTGTCCGAGACGGATGGACGGTCTTCCTTCGTGGCGCCCACAGCTTTGCTGTGCAACTTGAAAGCTTGCCGCCTTTTTGACATTCGACCTCAACGCGAACAAGTCCTTGCGCCGCGGATGGGAAACTTGACGAAGGACAAGCGTAGAACAAAACGACCACCGGCACATCGCCCGCTCGACTGTACGTGTCACGTGAAGGATCTTGTATACAGCATTCTTCGAGCGACTCCATGATGAAATCACCCCTGTTCCTCTTAGAGATACTTTTCCATAGCAGTACGCTCCGTAAAAATCTCCAGTGGGGTCACTCGCGCGTTTCGCAGTTCGACAAACTGTCCGCACGGCAGGAAGAAAAATCGTCGTATCTGACAAACACAGTCCGTTCCACAGCTCCTGAGCGTGTCGGCGACCTACGAGTACAAAAGTGGGGCGGAAGGGGGACAAGAGCGGCTGGGTGACAGTTTGTGGTGCCATCGAGATGAGGTGTTGATACATTAATCCATAGAAGTCGTCGGCTACGAGAGAGTGTGTGCGTGCGTGCGTGCGTGCGTGTTTGCACGCGACACAGAGAGAGAGAGAAAAAAATGAAGATGAGCGACAAGGGTGCGACGATGTCATCTCTCTTGGGAAGGCAGAGCATTCCGTGCTTCCGTCTCCTCGTCGTCCGTCTGCGACTCGTCGTCATCCCCGCTCTCGCCCGGATCGAGAAGCTCGAAGATGGCGTCCGCCTCGTCGGGCGTTGCGATCATGTCCAATAAATCTCGACACAGGTCTGCGAACCCGGAGACACGAGGTGACAGAAGACGGCGACGAAACATAAGCCATGGTTAGCCGACGAAAGACTCGTGAGGAGCGCGTGAGGAGCAAACGACTTGGAGAAAATGTACTGAACCGAGCTCACCCGTGATGGCCTCGATGGTTTCCCACGCCGGCTCTCCCTCCATCCACTCCGGAGCCGGCGCAAAGCTGAGCCTGCCGATGGCGACGGTGAACATGTGCAAGACGCCGTTCGCCTCCCGTGAGACTTCCGGCACGAAATGTCGCGACCTGAGGTTGAGGGTGCCCCCCGCGGAGGATTCTGAAACGAAGAGCCGATGCAGAAACTGTATGTCATATGAGATGCGCGTGGTGATCCTAAGTAGATGGAGGTGACAAGGACGAGGAACGAAGTGAGTTGGAGCGTAGGACGTAGGACGCGCAGAGGCATCGCTCAGAGAGAGGCTCGCATCCAGCTCGCTCACCCTTCCAGCGAAACGTTGGATCCCGTCAAGCCCAACCCGTCATCCTGCCAGAGGAAATTGGTGTCCATACCGATGCAAAACACGAGCGAAGGTACGAGGCTCGCGTGGCCGCCGACGAGCATGACGGCCTCCGGATGTTTAACCGTCAGCATGGATAAGAACGTGACGACGATCAGGTGAAGCTCGTGCCGTTGCTGGTCAAGTTCCACGCTGTCGGCGTTCCTGATGTGATGCGAGAGCAGACGGAGGATCGGCATCGGATCCGACGCGTACAGTGGAGGGGCCTGCTGGTCTGGAGACAGCCGGGCCTCTAGCACGGAGCGAAATAGCGTCGGTCCTGGAGCGAACGCAGAGACAAAAAGCTCAGGCTACCGGCCATGGAGCGCAGGGGTGAACACGATCCAGACGGCCCGGCCGGCGACACTGGGTTGCCCACTCACTCGTCGCCAACAACATGAGCAGGCGCACGGTGCGCTGCACGCTCTTGACAGGCCTATTTTTGTCGAGCAACGCAAACAACACCCCCGGCGTGTCGAATAGAGTTCGAAAGGAATGCACCGTATCTTCGTCCATCTCCCATGCGAGAACGTCGAGCAAGTCCAACAGTCTGCCGCACAGTTCTTCCCGCGCGTCCTCGCCGGGGTCCCATTCGGCGGCAGAGCCAGCGCTCACCCCGCCCGGCTCGAGTTTGGCGTCCTTGGCCTTTCGGCGGATGGCGGAGCTCATCGACGTCGGCAGGCGGCGTGCTTGTGTCGCTGGACGGTGGGTGGAACCGGTCTTTTCAGACGGCTTGATCGCCCAAGGCGGCGGGGCGGACGGAGACGCGACGATGTGGAGTACCGCTTCGCACACGACGTGAATGGCGTTCCGTCTAGATTGATCGCCGTGCGCTTGTGACGCGGGCGCGGAGGCGGAGTGACGGTCAGCAAAGCGGGAGAAGAAGGGATGGGATAGTAGGAAGGGAGGAAAGGAGGGTTCAGAGAGCGCGAGGGAGGTGAGGATGGCGATGACGTCGCAGAGACGATCGGCCTGCACGAAATGGGACGGATGAGAGAGACGATCGAGTTCTGTCATCAGTCGTGCACGGCAGTGGGAGGGAGGGAGGGAACGTTGGCAGTGCTCACCTGTCTGGCGTCCAGAAAGACGGCGGCCAAGGACACGAGGGCGTTGCCGACGCCGCTCACGAGGGGCGCCAACCTGGATTGTATCTCGTTCTCCTCCTCCACGCTCTCCTTGGGCCACTCGATGCGTGCTTCACCACGACCGCTCTTGCGATGCGTGTTGTGTCTCCAACCGAGATCTCGTGGCTCCGCTTCGCATGGAAAAGTGCTGGACAGCTCGTCTTCGTCGCCGCTTCCGAGGCAGTCCAGCAAGGCCGAGCACAGCGTCTCGTACCTCTGCACGAGGGAAGCTGCGATCGACGGCGGGAAGGTGGCGTGAAGGATACGGTGCAAAGTGAAGGGACGATGGGCGGGCGTCGCGTCGTCGCTCGGATCTGTGTCCTTGCCGCCGCCGCCGCCGCTGCTGCCATCGAGCGGGTGAGAAAGGGAGGGTGATGGCGGGACGGGGGGGAAGGGCATCGGGGAGACGTGACGGACGACGGTGCGCACGAGTTCACTCCGCCGCCGTACGAGTTCCACCCGACGCACTCCCGAGTCCCATTCGCGAGGTCCTTGTGCCACGCGCTGCTCCAATCCGACGTTCGCGCTAGCGTTCCCAACTGGAGCTGGAGCTGGAGCTGGAGCCTTGGCCTTGGTCTCAGCGGAAATCAAAACGGCAGCGGCGGCGGTACGTTGACGTTCGAAGACCGCCTGGCTTTGGAGCTGAGCCTGGGCCTGGGCCTCAAACCTGGCGAGCGACTCAACGAGGAGGTCGTCATCCAGCGCCCCACCTCCGTCGGCGACATCAAAGTCAAAGTCAAAGTCGTCGGCTTCCAAGACGTCGTCGTCGTCATCAACGTCTCGTCCTCGTCCTCGTTCATGCGCCGCCGCCACCGCTGTTGCTGCTGCTGCTGCTGCCCGTTCGTTTGGCGGCATTCGTCATGAATCATCCGCGTACGTCCGGCGCGACGCTTCGGGTGATCGTGGAACGTGACGACGAACCTGACGAACCTTCGTATTGTTGTTGTTTCTTTTTCCGATGACGATGGAACCCACGGGAACCGAGGACGACGATGCCGCCGCCTTCGCGGACAAGTGCTGCGGCAGGAGCGCGTCACTTTACGCGTCTTTTAGCAACTCATAAGGTACGGAATGGATCGCACGACCGCGCGAGCTCTGGTTACATATTGACAGACAACCAGGCTGTCCTACGCTCCCTCGATGGACCCCCGAGGTGCAAAGCAGGGCAGACCGTGCTCATGGCGATCCACCGCTCCGCTCTGCTGCTACGCTGGGCCAAGATCCATGCGCTTTGGTGACCGGGGCACTCAGTGGAAATGAACTAGCCGATGCCCTCGCCAAAGAAGCGGCGTCTGGAAGACTGACAGACAACGCGGCCCTCAACGACTTGCTTCGGACACTCCCACGTTCCCCAGCGGCAGCCAAGGCGGAGCGCACAACGCACCGCTGCTAAAGACGTCGGACCTTCCTACGGAGTGCGCGCCGGATCGGCCGGAGGGTGGCATGCCCACCTCCGCCACGACACCCCATCCTCTCAGTTACCTGTACAGGATCCGAGCCGCCGACACCGACATCGACAAATGCCCCTCTTGCCAGCGCCCGGAGACGGTGGCGCACTTCCTCCTCTTCTACCCTCGCTGGCGCGAACAGCGACGATGCCTCAGAGACGCCCTCTCCAGACGATGCCTCCCCACCCAAGGCCTGCACACCTTGCTATTCGATCCGCTTGCACTGCCCGGTTTCTTAGCGACACTGGGAGGTTCCCACCTTCGCGTACGGAACGGGAGCCCGACGCATGACCGACGACGGGTGAACATGCACAGGCTCCAAAGAACGTCACCAGTGTATAACCTCTCACTTCACAGCTGAGGCAATGAAGGATGATTGGATCCCTCGAACACAGGAGCGAGCCGATACATGGCAAGCAAGCAATCGCGAATGCGAATGGTTTTCATTGAATGTGATCGCTCCGTCCACTCTCATGTATATAAAGAGGAAAGAGGAGCTCCTCCTCCACTCGAGAGGGAAACAGAAAATCTAAGAGTCCTCCGTCGCCGTAGGTAGTAGCGGCCGGCAGGCAGCTCAAAAAATCTTTGGGAACTACGTACGGTACGATACCCGCCTCGCCGAACCCGAACCCAGCCCCGACACCTACGCCTAGTTTCCCATCCCAGCGATCACTGCCTTGGCCTTTGAGCTGGCCTGGCCGTACAGCAATTTGAGTCCTAAGAAGCACCTTTCTGGATAGAACCAGGGCCTACTCCGACCTTCTTTCTATGTAGTTACTACCTCCTTCCATTCGACAGCCTCCTCCATCGGACGCTTCGGGTGCACGACGGGGCCTTCCCGCGAAAAAAGCCCTTGATATTCTTTTTCGAGCCCATGGAAGCTTCTCTGCTAGCTTGAGCACAACTTTGGCGTTTCAAGTTGCGAGTGTTAGAGGGAAGGCATATTGTCGAGACCGGTGCGCTCTCGCTCGGCTTTCGGTAGTGAAGTACGAGCGTCTTCGGCCATAGAGTTGGACGCTCTTCCCGTTGGTTCTCGTAGCCGGATGGACTCAGGGACGTCTTTTTGCGCTTCTCAAGCAGTTCAGCAGCCTATCGCGTGGGATCGATCGTCGTCCGCGGGCGCACGGGTCAAAGTCGCCAAACTCTACAATCCGGCTCGGAGTTGGTCGTCGGCGCGACAGCTTTCTCAACCTGGGTTTGCCCCCCCGCAAACGCTCCAAGGTCTTTACTGTTTTCTGCGGAAAAGGACCATGAAGCGGGAGGGGGGCCCTGCACAACGCTCGACAAGGGGCATGAGGTGAGCTTTCCGATTTCGCTTGCCCCCTCGTGAGGTTCTCTGGGCGGCGCGATTGACCTCGCTCCTGTCTCACAAATCAGGACTTGGCATTTCGCGGAAAGCCTGGCGAAAGCCGACCGTGCGATAAATGGAGCGGGCTGCGAAAGCCGGCCAGGTTCGCCTCGCTCTGCCACCCGAAGAGACGCCCACTCGCGTTGCAACAAGTACCACCGCCCCGCCCGTCGGTCGACCCCTTTGCGCCGATCGTGGCGCCTTCCGCAGTGTCCTTCCTTACGATTTCAACACATGTATAGTCGCTTTAGGTCGATAACGACCTGTACATGGAATTCAAACCGATCAATCAATCAATCCGAGCCGACCGCGACCGACTGCGACGGACGACGACGGAAAACGAACGTGTGGTACAGCGGACAGCGGACGGGACGGGGCCAGTACGCGCGTATATTTTACCTCCTGCGCCTATTGACGGCTCTGAAACGATCACAATCATAGTACAAGGAGGCGGGAACCGAAACGAACGAACGTCGAACGTCGAACGTGAAAAAGAAAAGGGAGGGGAGGGGGGAGATGAAACCCCAGCTGCTACGGCTAGGATCGACCGACACGCGCAATACGAAAAAAAGAAGAAAAAAAAAAAAGGCCGGCGAAGAAAAGAAAGAGCGAATCTGCGGGAAAAATAAAGTTGCGCGGAGGCGAGGGACGAAGGGATGCGAGCGGGCGGAGACGACGGAACCGGGATGGGACCACGATGCGGAATCTTGGAGATGGGAATGGGAATGCGAGGGGACGGGACGGATGGAGAGACAACCTAACCAAGGAAAACCGGGATTGACGAAGAGAGAGGAGCGCTGGGAAGGAAGGCCGTCCGGGCGGGTGGGTACTTCGGATGGGATCGAATCGAATCGGACTGATTGAAAGGATGGGAGGGGGGCTCCGGAGGGTATCTAGACGAGACCGGGCGGACGAGACGGAGACGATGGGTATTCTGAGAATGGACGAAACAAGTCGGATGGACTGGAGGCAAGGGACGGACGAGCGGGCGAGACGGGCCGATGGGGAAGGATGCGAATGCAACAGTCACGAGGCGACGATGCTAGAACGGCGAAGCGGGAGGACGTACGACGGAGGACGGGGAGAGGCTGGAAGAGGAGGCGGCGGCGGCGGGCGCTCAGAAGGCGGCGCTCTCCCGTCTCCCGCCTCGGAGGTCCCAGGCCTTGGACACCCACGGATGACTGCGCACCTCGCCGATCGTAGCCCTGCGATCCGGGTCGACGACGAGGCAGGCGAGTATGACGTCCAGGGCATCGCGGCTGATGGGCACCTTGGGCCTGCTGATGCGTCCCTTGATGGCGTGCATGGGGTCCGAGAACGGGCACTCGCCGGTCAGGAGGATGCTCAGCAGCACGCCCAGGCTCCACACCTCGGCTTGCGGCGAGCGGTAAGGGCGTCCAGACAGAATCTCGGAAGCGGCGAACGTCATGGTGCCGTAGAAGCGGGTGTAGTACGGCGGCGGCTTGCGAGGGTCCCAGACGACGGCGGAGCCAAAGTCGATGAGCTTGACCCTAAAGTCCTTGTCGACGACCAGGTTCTCGTCCTTGATGTCGCGGTGGCAGATGCCCATTCGATCGAGATACCAGACCGCGTCGACGACCTGAGCGAAGACGTACCGCGCCGTCTCCTCGCCGAGCCGGCTGTGCTGTTCGATGCACTCGAACAGGTCGCAGCTCGAGCGGCGCACCATCGGCGCCGACGCGCCCATCATCGACCCGGCGTCGCCTTTGACGGGAACGGCGAGCGAGGAGTGTCGGAGGCTGGCCGAAGACGAGGCCCTCGGAGGACCACGAGAGGAGATATTGCGGGAAGGGTGAGACGGCGGCGGCGCCGAGGCGGAGATGGTCATCGGCGTCGACGAGGGCGCGGCGCAGGAGACGGCCGTGACGCCGGACGAGCTTTCGGAGACCATCTCGTCGACCTGCATGTTCTCGCCCCGTTCCGAACCTACCACACCCACGGCGCCCGGGACACCGACACCGGCGCGGCCATCGGGGAAGACGGCGCGGGTGGGGCTAGCGGCGTTGCAACATTCAGACTTATACGGAAGGAGGCCTTGAGCGATGCTAGCGTTATGCTTTGCAGTGGCCATCGCGGCGGCGGCGTTGTTGAGGTCGTTCTGAGGGAACCGCTCGGTGAAGGGGGAATCGACGAGGGTGGACGTAGCCGAAGGCGGCTGAGAGCCGTCGCGGGCGCCGTAGGCCGCGGCGTCTCTCTTGCTGCTCGATGTCCAGGGCGTGCCGTGGTGTTCCATGACCTGAAGGTGGAGCGGGGCGGAGAGGGAGAAGAGGAGCATACACCCGTCGGTGTGTGCGTGCGTGCGTGCGTCCGTCGAGATGTTCAGTCAGCATCGGGACCGAATCGATCTCTTCGACACGTCTGTCGCCTCGACGAGCGAACGACCGGGAGGGAGAAAAGAAGCAGGAGGAGACACGCACGAGGTAAAAGAACTTGTCGTCCTCAAAGAGGTCCACAAACCGAACGACGCCATCGTGCTTGACAATCCTCAGCACAAACGCCTCCATGGGTATAACACCAAGCTTGGGATCGCGCACCCAGCCGTGCGAGGGTACCTTGCCCTTGAAGATAAACTTGCACGCTACCGGCATGCCGTCCCAGACCTTTGTCGCGGCGACGACAAAGCCGAAGCCACCGCTGCCAAGCTCGTCGCCTAGGACATAGTTGGCGTCGAAGGTGGGGTGGAGGGTGTGGGAGGCGAGGTAGCGGCCCGATACGGTGGTCGGAACGGGAGGAGGGGGGGCGAGCGACGAGGGCTCGATGGAGTCGGCGAGCATGGGCGGCGAAGGATCGGGATTGCGGATGGTCAACCGTGGGGAGAGGGAGGGTGCGACAACGTCGAGGTGGGAGGCGCGGGCGATATCGAGCTTGGGACGGGGCTTGGACCTGGGCGCTCCGGTATCGAAGGCGGGATGGGCTTGGGCGTGGGAGGGGTGGTTGTTGCAGTTGAGGAGATAGCCGACAGAGAAGCGAGGATCTTGGCCAAAGGGCTCTGTAGGTATGGCGGCCGGCTGACAGTGGCCTAGCATGGTCGGCCGCGGTGGGGGGTGGTATAAGTAGGCGAGGGTTGATAAGTGGGTGCGAGCTTGGGTCGAGGCAAGCCGATGACGACCGAGGTGATCGAGAACGGCGACGTTGGCCGGAGGGTCCGGGGACGGCGAGGCTGGTAGATGGGGGTGAAAGATGGAGGAGCGTGAAAGGATGGACGGCAGGGAGCCGAGGGATGGAGCGATGGTCGTCCGGACAGACGGCAGCGACGGGCAGGACGTCGAGACCGATCCGTCCCGACAAGTCGCCGGGGCGGGCGACGACGACGGCGGCGAGGAGGAGGACGACGGCGGTGGTGGTGACGGTGACGGTGACGACGGCGACGACGACGGGCAAAGACAGGGGCGAGGACCGACGTATATTGCGAGTCGCTGTCAATCGAGTCGAGTCGAAATCGAAATCGAACCGGCTTTCCAAAAGCGTCTCCCGAAAGAGAAGTGATAGAAAGAAGGATTACACGAATGATGATTTCGGCCGGTCTCGACCCGTGTCGTGTCGTGTCGTGTCGTGTCGTGTCGCGTCGACCGGCCCGCCGAGACCACGCACGGGCGACAGGCAACGGGCGGCCGGGGCGAGAATAAGCTCGCCGACGTAATCAGCGATCCACGATGCACGGGTCGGATGACGACGACGGCGGCAGGGCGGGGCGTTGACAGCTGATGGACGGACGGGGAAAGAATGGAAGAAAGGAGGGAAGGAAGGAAGAAAGGAAAGAAGGAAGGAGCGTGAGAGGAGACGAGATGTCTCTAAGAGGCGACGGGGCGAGGGCGAGGTGAGGGCGAGGGCGAGGGTGGGGAGGAGGAGGAGGAGGAGGGAGGGGAGAGAGAGAGTCGATCGATGGGAGGGAGGGAGGGAGAGATGGCGGCGGAGGGATGGAGAGATGGGTAAGTATAAGAGGGCGATGGGGTTACGGAGGGGGGACCGATCCACCTCGGGGCGTCGTCGAGGGAGCAAGGGATTGAGGGAGCAAGCAAGCAGACGCAAAAAGCGCGCAAGCGGCTGACGCTCAACGGTCACGACAAACGACACGACACGACTCGACACGACACGACACGACGATCGTCCGCTTGCGCGAGGGGCCCGGCGGTGGCAGGTAGGTAGGTCCCTCCCTGGGCGCCTTCTGCGATGCGATGCGGAGGTAGAGGGGTTGTGATGAAGAACGAGGAAAGGCCGGGAATGGGGGTCGAACGGAGGCCGAAGGCACGTACGACGGCCAACAAAGACGACGAGGGGCGGGGGACAATGAAAATCGGCAATCCCGTCAAGTGGCAGCGGACAAGGGGCCGACGCGCGATGGGCGAGTCAGGGCGAGCCAGGGCAGGATAGGCGCGCGGTTGCGTTGCGTTGCGTTGTCCGCCGGGCTCGTTCACGTCGTCGGTGAGCAGAGGTAGGGAGAAATGACGTTGGAGGAGAAGCGATGGCGCGGGGCAGCGACGAGATGAACGACAACGACAACAACGACACGACGAGCGATAAGCGCAAGTCAGAGGGACAGACGGTTCATGTCTGCGGTCGGACGGCCGTTTGTTCGAGGGGGGAGGAGTAGCGGTTATAAGGGCGCCGGGTCGGGTGGACAGAGGAGGAGGGGACGGTCAAGGATGGAGGGAGTGATGGAGGGATGAGCAGGATGAGCGGGATGGAGGGGGGAGGGACGGAGAGGGGACGACGGACGACGACGGATTCGGGCACATCCCACCCGATCGTCCTCCGTCCTCCGTCCCTTTTTTCGCTCGCTGAGATGCTTCCGAAGATGAGCAGGAGGAGGAGGGACGAGGCTACGGGGCGCAAGAAAAATCAAATCAAGTTGTCGGCGAAAGTATCGGACAGGGTGCGGAAGATGTTGAGACTAGATTAGACGAGACGGGCGAGGGACTATGTATGGACTGGACTGACTTGACAGACTGACCGAAGGCCGATCGATGGAGCGAACGCCGTCTCGCCGTCGTGGACATACATACATGTTCACCTAGCCAGGCCACTCCACTGCACATGCCGTACATGCCATGCCCCCTACCTCGTCGCCCCTTCTCCGTTCGCTGTTCGCCGTTCGCCCCTCGCCCTTCGCGCCCAGCCGTCGTCCTCCGGCGATCGATGGATGACGGGTGGGTGGATCGGCCGCCTCACCTAACGTCGACGAGAATGGAACCAAAATGTCGCACCGACGGCGGCACATGCTCAGTGGGAGGGAGGCGGCGTGGAGGAGATAACTAAGTGTTCCCGGTGCCGTCCCGTCCGTCCTCCCATCCATCTATCTATCCTCCCTACGCTTTGCACCACCCACGCTCGCCCGCCGAGGGGTCCGTCGTCCGACGGGCGAGGGCTGGCTAGCTGGCTGGGCGATCACTTACTAGCTGCTCGCTGGCTCGCTGGCTCGCTGGCGCACCCGCGACGGCCGAGGTGCCCGGCGGAAGCCGCACTTGCCGCTCTTCCTTCAGTCCCTCGACCGGACCCAAGCAAGATCAAGCGGGACGGGCGGGAGGGCCGGCCACGCTGACCACATGCACCGACTCAGCCAGCTAGCCAGCTAGGGAGGTGATCCGAGCCGAGGCTAACGCCCTCCCTTTCTTTCACCATCGTTCCCGCTCTTTTATTCGTAATGGCTAATGAGACATGATCGGGTGGAGACGACGCGAATGGAGGCCAAACTAGCCGGGGCTCCCGGCCGCGGCCGTGGACAAGACGCCGTGATTTTTGGTCGGACTAAGGGACGGAGGGACTGGGAGCGTACATTCAGACACCTCCTAGCTCACTTCACTTCCTTCGCCCCTCCCACGTCACTCGTTCGTCGCGAGCTGCCCACCCCGCCCACCTCGTCCGCCCTTCGCCCTTGCCAGGTCGGAGGCGAGGGGCGTGAGGTGACGCTGTGTATGTTCGTATATATATGTGTGTGTGTGTGCGGACCCTACGCAAGGACGACTTGACTTGGCAGGACACTCGAGCTCAGTGTGAACGTGGCGTCACGCGGATGTGAAGTGACGCGACGGTGCAGACATGCAATTCGGTAACTCTGTAGACAGATATGGTAGGCGACGGCAAGGCCACCACCGGCTGGGCCGACGAGCGAGCGAGCCCATTCCTGAGATGAACGAGACGAGTGTCCGACCGGATACGAGGAGACACGCTGCGCAATCCCAGTAACCAGGGGCGACGTCATCACATCCTGCCTTACCGCACTCCCTTCGTCGACCCGGTGACCCGCGACCCGCGACCCGCAACCACATGTCCAACCGGCTGATGACCCCCTCTCCAGCGCACCTCGTACTTCTGTCTCTCTGCCCGACGAGACGACCTGCCATGCCGTGACATGACGTGGGAAAAGGGGGCGATGGAAACGCGGCTGTCCAGACGAGGAGGGGGAAGAGACAGACGGCGTCCGTTCCACCGGCGTCCGTTCCACCGTCTTGTGTCTTGTCCCTTCCATCGCCGAGTCACTCGCTCCACGGGCAGACTTGACTTGCCCCTCCTTCACGCACACCCTTGCGATCACCGAAAGAGACGGACGGTCGGCTGCCGCTGCCGTGGACGGGCGACGTACGCTGCCTCCGTTCACGCTTGTCATCTCGATGCGTGCCGCAAATCGCCCGCTGCTTTGTGCAATACGCACCCACAAGCACAGACAGTCGAGCGTGCGTTCGACGTTCGTTCGACGTTGGCCGGAGCGCACCTGCACCGGACCGGGGTGTCTGCAAGAGCGGTGGCGGCGACCCGACGGGGAGAGCGGCGCTTCATGCGCTTGCCGCAGCAAGACGAACGAACGCTAGTCAGAAGTGGACAGTGACGGCGTCGAGTCCACGAACACCTCTTTGGACGGCTTTGGGAACGACCCAACGGCTATTCTTGCCCCACTCTCTGAACCCTCCTTCTTTGCCAGGCTTTGCTTCTTGGTGGACGTACGAGACGTGAGTTTGCCCGCCCGCCTCGGACGGGCGCGAGCACGTCCTTTGGCGCGCGCTCTCCTTGCTTGCTTGCCCATCCTCATCCGTCCTCTCTCGGCCAGGTCACGCACCGCTCTTTCTTTGGACAGCACATACATACCGGACGACGGACGGCCTGGCTCTGCATAGCCGTGAAGCGGACGGATCGAGCAAGTCTACACGCATACGTCGGTATAGCTAGCAGCAGCCCAACTCGTGGCCGAGACTGCCGCTCCCCTCTTCACCAGCCGGCCAGCTGCCACAGCTTCTGCTCGCGATCGCCGTCTCCGGTTGCTCGCTCCCCTCCCCCCGTCTCCTTCCCGACTCCTCGTCGTGCACGTCTCCCCACATGCTCGGCCTCCTCAAGCCCGCCGCACAGTGCGACGTCCCCGCCGCCGGTACCACTACCGCTTCTGCGAGGGACAGCGCTGCGAGGAGAGATGTCTCTTACTTGGCACCATCCACGCCTCCGCCTGCTTCCGCTCCAGCCTGTTCTTCCGACAAACTCCAAGGCTTTGTTGACATCTGTGAGTCCTTCGATCCATCCGAGCTTCCCTCCGCCTCCGCCTTCGATCCATCCCACCGCGAGCCTCCCGAGCATGGCGGGACAGTCGGCTCGAGCAGGGTGGTCCTGTTCCGTAGACCGCCTTCGGTTCTCGTTGCCTTCTTTCCGTCCAATGGCCGGCTGGTCGCTTGTCGCTCCGCTCTCGAGTTCAAAGTCAGGTGCATCGCCGTGGGCTTAGGGCAGAGCCTTGTCAAGGCCAAGACGCGCGCGTCGCTCGCGCGTGATCGCGCTGAGTGGAGACGGCGGCGACCAGAGCAGGACGCGCCCTGGTGATAGATAGATGGGACGACCTCGGCACCCCTCGCTCCGTCTTGGGCATGCCGTCGGCTCGAATGGTTCGAGGAAAGCGTAGACGAGCGCTTCTCCTTCTCCCAACTCACGGTCTGACGACCGTCTCAGAGACGTCCATCTACCGCTGGCTCGTCTCGCGCGACGACGGACCTCTTGTTTGAAGAGCTTCGAGTGTGCGCCCAAGGATCTGGCGCTTTGCGTTTCGACGTGCGAGCCCTTCCGACGGAACGCATGCGACTGACATCTCTTTTTTTTTTTTTTTTTTAATCAGCCAAGCCCCGCCATGACTTGAGCACGTTCTGTGAGCAGCCGGTCGGATGCAACGTCCTCCTGGACGGCCGGCGGAGACGCTGGTCTCGTTCGTCTTGACGCTCATGCTTTGCTACATCTCCCCGCGGCTGGCCACCCACCGATGCGCTCGCTTTATGGCGCTCCTCTCCCTCCTCAGTCGGCCGCCTTGCCCACTTCGTCTCGGTCACCTCGCCCTTGACCCTCCTCGCCTCACGTCAAGAGCTCATCTCCGCCCAGTCTCACGTCCGCGACGTCGAAGCCCGCCTCGCCAGTAACCCTTCCTCGGCGCTCGTGCCGGCAGCCGAAGCGAAGCGATACTGGCGCGACAAGACGCTCGTCCTGTCCTCCATCCACCCGGACACGGGCGAGCCCGTTCCGCTACCGTTCCGGATGAGCGCGTTCGTACCGACCAACCTGATTATCGTCGGAGGGATGCTCATGCCCGGACAGGGCCTCGGCGGCGTCGTCTTCTGGCAGTGGATGAACCAGAGCTTGAACGTCGCCGTGAACTACAGTAATGCGAACAAGAGGTGAGAGGCGACGGCGACGGCGACGGCAAGGTGGAACGGCGGTCCGGGCGGCCCGTTCATCCGCGGTCGGTTTCAAGAACCCTTTCACCCACTTCATGTGGCCTCGGCTGCTGAGAAAAATGGCCGAGGACGGGTGCGCGACGGCGGTTGGGTCGTCCAGAGGCGTTATTGACCCGTCCTTTCATCCCGTCTCAGCGTGCCGATGAATACGGGGGAGGTAGCGACCGGTGAGCACGCGTCGTCGCCTCGAAAGACAACGCACTCGTTTATTCCGTCATTGAAGACGCTGGTTCCTTTATGCTTGGACCGCATTCTGGCCACCTCCCCTTTCGCTCCGCCCCAGCATATGCCGCCGCCGTGGCCACGTCTGTAGGCATCGCCGTCTCTCTCACTCGGCTCGTGTCCTGCCTTCGATCGCTATCCCCTTCCGCGCGCACCGCCCTGTCGCGCCTCGTCCCCTTCGCGTCCGTCGCCTCGGCAGGCGTGGTGAACATCAGCTGCATGCGATGGAAGGAGATTCGCGACGGCGTCACCGTGTACGCGCCGGCGCTTGCGGAGAAGGAAGCGGAGGCGGAACGAGGCGATAAGGGGCGGTCGAAGGAAGAGGAAAGGCTTCCGATCGGGAAGAGCGAGATTGCTGGTACGAGGGCCGTCGCTCAGACGGCCGCCAGCAGAGTATTCACGAATAGTGAGTGCGAGCGAGCGTTCGTGACCTTGCGCGGACGGAGGGTGGATCTGAACTCGTCTGTTCGCTGTGTCTCCCGCTCCCGCTGCCCGCGTACCTGTTCAGTCCCCACCCTTATCCTGCCGCCCCTCCTCCTCACCTACCTCCAAAGGCGCGGCGTTCTCTCTCCCTCCGCGCGCTCTCCGGCCACGATCGCGACCAATCTCGGCCTCATCGGCGCCTCGCTCCTCGTCTTCCTGCCGCCCGCCATCGCCGTCTTTCCTCAGACGGCCACGATGCGCGTCGAGAGCCTTGAGGAGAGGTTCAAGGATGTTAAGGATCCGAGGACGGGAGAGAGGGTCGAGGTTGTCGAGTTCAATCGCGGTCTCTGACCGCCTGTCTGTCTGTCTGTCTGCCCTCTCTTTCTGTGACTTCTGCCGCCTTCTGAAATAGATGCCTGGACGGGAAGGCCGCGGCGTCTTCGACTGTATTTTGCCCTTCGAAAGGACCAAGCACGGAGGTATGTTGGTCGGTTGGTTGGGTGGGTTGAGACAAGGTTTCGCGAGGAAAAAACAGTTCCAGAGTGGAAAACGCAACAGATGCGCTGCTCTCATGCGGAGGAGCCGAGCTTGGCCACTGCAGTCGGGGGGGCGAGCGATTCGACGTGTGAACGGAGCTAGAAGCGAAGGGCGGCGGTCGGCGCCAGCACGAGAAGGACTTTTTTTCTATCTTCCCTAAAGGCGTAGGAGGGCATGAGAAGGGCGCGTCGTCCACCAAAGAGGAAGCCAGGTATCGCCCACGCCAAGCCGGGGCGAGGATGAGGAGAAGTGGTGGTCATTGCGAGGGGAGGAAACGGCAATCAAGTCCTTGCTTTTACGCGGTTGCCTGCGGGAGACAGGTGGACCGTTAACACATGCTACTGGCGTTGTACTGTACATACGATACGGTCGACCGCGCCGAGGGCAGGCAACCGAACGCGGGGGAGGAGCACCAGCTGGCCCACGCGCACGTGCCCTCGGCGTCTCGGCGACTTGCCGTATCGGTGTCCGACCGCCGAGCCTTCTGCCATCGATCGCACCTCCGCGCTCCTGACGACGATAATGCTTCGCTTGCTGTACGAGGCTCAGCGTATCGAGAGGGAATGCACTCCGCACGGTGCCAACGCCAGCTGTGTACCGCTGGGGACGAGCACTTCTCGTTCCCCCGCCGCGGTTGTCGTCGCCAGCGCACCCCGCCGTCGCCCTCCACCTTGTCTACTCATCCCGTGCGGGGTCCCCGTGCGGCTCGGCCGGCGGACCGGGGCGGGACCGGCGCCGGTCCGACAGCCTCAGCGGTTCAACTCCTCACCCACGCTGGCGTTCTGGCGGAAAGAGGAGGGAGGGAGGGAGGGGGAGGGAGTTCTCCTCTCCCTATCTTCCTTCTCCACCACCTCGACCTTCACCTCTTCTGGCTTCCCTTTCCGTTCCCATTCCTGCCAGAACCAGACCGCACTTCGTCATACCAGCCATGGCCATCACCACCGATCACAACGGCGCGCCTGGCAACTGGTCCTGGCTCTTGTACGGCCCCAAGCAGCTTCGGTTCCAGCAAAGGGCTTATCCCGGTCCGGCTCGGGAGGGCAAGGCGATAGTAAAGGTTATGTGAGCGCCCAGCCGGCGCTGGCTGGCTCCTGCGGCCTCCAGAGGATGGATGGTCAGATAGGCGAAGCGACTTTCGATCTGATCTGCCCACGCCGTTTTCCGCGCCCCACGCGCTTGCCCTTTCTTCCATTTCCAACTCTCGGCTATCCTGCGCTACAGTGCCACGGGTATTTGCGGATCTGATGTGCGTTTGAGTCGTCGGGACGGTGTCTCCCTCCGTGCGCACGATGCTGCGAGGCGCTGACCCACGCATCGGTCCTACTCGATCCCTACGCCCTTCAATGCACCACAGATCCACACCTGGGAGGATGGCGGCATCGGAAGCCGCAGAGTCAAGGTGGCCCATCGCCGTCCTCATCGCCTGGGGTCGTCCAAGTTCCAGTGTTAACGGACGACCCTGCTTCCTTTATCTCCCTCGGCCGTTCAGGAGCACCCCCTCGTCCCTGGCCACGAAGCGGCGGGCGTGGTCGTCGAGGTGGGGCCCAACGTGAGCAAGGTCAAGGTCGGCGACCGGGTCGCGATACAGCCTTTGGTATCTTGCGGAAAGTGAGTCATTTTCTCCTCCATCGGACGTGTGTGCGTGCGTGTAAGCCGAGAGAAGTCGAGAGGCGATGCTCGTGAAAGGTTCGACCTTGACTAACCTCCCCGCCAACGCCCGCCCCTTTTTCTCTCCTCCGCTTCACAGGTGCAGGTTTTGTGCCACGGGCCTGATTAACCTCTGCGCAGATGAAAGGTACGCCTCCGCGCCCCGCCAGGACGGTAAGGAGGGCGAGCACGGCTTCATGTGCCAGTACTTCTCCGCCGACGAGCACATGCTCGTTCCCGTGCCCGAGCACGTCGGTTGGCTTGAGGCTGGGTGTATTCAGCCGTTGGCTATCGCCGTCCAGGTGAGTGGAGCGGGCGGACCGAGGGAGACATGTTGAGCTCGCTTTACCGCACAAGCGGCACCCGCTGTTGTCCCAGCTCTCTTTCTTTCGGGCTTACCGCCGGTTCTGACTGTTCATCTACTTGCCTCCGCCTTCCCTCGCTGGGTTGAATCTTGTCGAATCTTTTTTTCCAGATAGCTCGACGCGCTCGCCTGACGCCGCACCAGAAAGTCGTCGTCTTCGGGTGCGGCCCTATTGGCCTGATGACCCAAGCGGTGGCCAAAGCTTACTTTGCTTCCCTCGTCCTCGCCGTCGAGATCAACCCGAAACGCGCAGAGTTTGCCCGATCCTACGTCGCCGACAAGGTATTCCAGGCGGAGGAACACCGGCCAGAGGAGAAGCCCCTTCTCGAGTGGGTCACTGGGCTCGCAGACCGGTGGCTGGCGGAGGCCGGACTGCAAGCACCCGACGCGCCCGGCGGACTCGGGGGCGTGGACGTGGTGGTGGATTGTTCGGGTGCCGAATCCGCGGCCCAGATTGGGATGTACATGCTCAGGAAGGGCGGAACGTGTGAGTGTTTCTCTTTATACTCGCTCTCCGCAGCCATCGTTCGTCTCTACGCTCTCTCCTATTCCTCAACCTCCGCCTCACCCTCGTCCCTGTCCTTGTCCTTCCTTTCCCACCCCACCGCTCTCTATCCCGGTTTATTCGATGCGGCGCCGAACACATCATCTTCCGTCCCTCTCGTTTTCTCCTCGTGCCGTCGAACCGTCTCGTCCATCCCAGACTGCCAAGTCGGTTTCGGGTCGACGTTCGTCAACTTCCCCTTGCTCAGACTCCCCAGCAACGAGCTCAACGTCGTAGGCCTCCACCGTTACGGCTTTGGCCGTTTCGAAGAAGCCGTAGAACTGCTCGCCCGCCGAGCCGTTGACCTTAAGCCACTCGTTACGAAAACTTTCCCCTTGTCCGAGGCGGAGGATGCCATGCTCGCGTGCAAGTCTGGCGAGGAGATCAAGATTGTCATCTTGAACCAGGGAACGCTCGAGTAGCTAGGTTAGATGGAAGGACTGGGACGGACGGGAAGGCCGGAAGGCCGGATTTCACAGAGCGACCTGGGAAAACAAAGCCGTCTGTCATCAGTGTTCGTAGAAGCGTCGCCTGGCCCCACATTACGCCCCTCCCGGGGGTTTTGTGTGGCGTGAAGGAAACTCGTCGAATGATGAACACCACTGCTACACATTGAGCCAAGAGACCGCTCAGTGTGACCACCGTGGTGGGGAAGCCCATGGTCACTGCCGTCCTGGTCAGCGAATTTGTCCTGGAAACAGCAGTGCCTGGAAAGGGGCCGTAGGGCGATGGAAGGGAATGCGGCGGCAGCACAGCACGGATGATAGTAGGTAGGTAGGACTTGGGCAGGCGAGTAGACCGCTTTTCGGCGAGCGGGAGGGAAAAGAACGTCCGGTAACGACCGTCGCACGTAAGTAAGCATCGTCGTGCCGTTTCAGGGCCGAGGCCGTGCTTCTCTTGAACCTCGGACGAAACAGACCAAAGGAACGCAGACAGGTGTCGATCGATCGATTCAAGCGTCTAAAGAAACACGCGCAAAGGCGCGGAGAACAGGTTGCGGAAGGGGAAGGGATGAGCGGAGAGGAAAGGGTGGGAAGGGGTACTTTGGACCGGATACTTAAGAGAGGAAGACGGCGAAGAATCACTAGAGAACATGTGTAGGTTAGGTAGGTACGGTGAGTGTCGTAGACAAATGCGCACAACTATAAGAGTAGTCGCCCCAGCGCCGGCTACAATTTCACACCCTCCTGGTCTACCGAAATTCTACCACGGCCGTCCCATCCCTCCAAGTTCATCCCATCCAACCACATCCCGTCAACCGGCTCTTCAATCCACATCCATCTCTTGCGGAGTCGCCTTCCCACCCTCCTCCGTCTTCCCCCCCTCCTTCTCCTGCTGAGGCGTCTGCTGTCCTGACGCCGGCTCCGACTTGGGCGCAGAGTCTGGCTTAGGAGCGCGCGGCTTCGGGCGGTTGAGGCTGCGAATGAAGAGATAGGACAACCACGTAATAACAAAAGCTTAGCTCCATGCGCCTCCGGGGAAGTGAACTTCAGAAAGCGTCCGAAAAACGAATTAAAACACTCACATAGACGTGCCGTGGATCACGACATCCTCCCTCTGCTTGTTGATTTCAGCAGAGGTCAGCGTAGGGTCCTGGTTCTTGGCCCTCTCATTCTGCTTGACCATGTTGTCCTCCAGCCACTTCCCAACGGTAGCGCACTTTTCCACAACGCTCTGCTTGTCCTTCTCCTCGATGTGGCTGTACTTTTCGTCCTCGCTCGTCGCCTGCTCCATTAACGTGTTGAGCGTCTCCCGAAGCTGAGCGGCAGCCTTCGGGCGCTCCTCGTGCTCTTTCCATCGGAACGTCACCGGTCCACCGATCTTCTGCAGGTTCTCGAGCCGAGAGACGTAAGTAGACTTGGTGGCGTCTTCGCCTTCCTCGGAGTACAGCCAGTCCTCAGCATCGGCAAGCATCTTTTGGTACTCCTCCTTCTCCTGAGGCTGGATGAAGGGCACGTAGCGGTCCTCGATCTTGGCACGCTGGTCGTACACGTACTCCTCCAGAGCGTTTTTTCTGTCCTATATAAAGGCGAGTGGCCAAGCACAGAACCCAGTGAGCGAGTTACGTCACACGCGAAAATCGCCGGCGCTCTGCAAACGCACTTCAGTGTCCTGAACGAGCTTGTCGTTCGCGTGCAACTCCCCCTCCTTCTGCTTGAACTCGGAGACGACGCTGGAGTCCTTGCTGGGCAGCTGAGCGACGACGGGCAGGTCGGCCTTGCGCACGAGCTTCTTGACCTTCCTGATCTCTGTCTTGGGCTTGGCAGCTTCCTCGCCCTCCTTGGTCGTGTCCATCGCGTCCCCCTCGACGGGCACTTCCTCCTCCTTCTCCACCTCCTCAACGATGTACGCTCCCTCCACGCTCAACACGCCGTGCAAGTTGAGACGAGCCTTGACCTTGACGATGGAAAAATCGCCCTGCGAGTTCGGGGCGACGTTCTTAATCGAAAAGCGACCAATGAACGGGTTGACCGGCGGGATCTCGTCGGTGGCGTAGGATGCCTCGAGCACGAAAGGCTCCTTGCGGTAGAAAGTGAGGATTTTGGTCGAAGGGATGGGGTTGTTCTTCTGGAACACCAACAGCTCCGTGTCCTCATCCGGAATGCCGGGGGTCGCCTCCCATGTGAACTTGATCGGGTAGGGCTCGATGTCATGGACAGAGAACTCACGAACCTTGAACACGGGCGAGAGCATGGCGCAGGCGAGCGTGGCGCCGCGAGCAACCGCCTCATCCTGGTTGAGGGTGAAGGAGAGCGGCTTACCAAAGAAGGCGGAGATGCGCTCCTTGAGCGCCGGGATACGGGTCGATCCGCCCACCATCTCCACGCTGTGGACTTCGCTCTTGTCAATTCCGGCCTCAGTAAGTACGCGCTCGAGTGGCACATTCACCTTGGCGAGGAGACCGGAGATCAAAGCCTCAAACTCCTCGCGCTTGATCTGGGAGCTGGCGTCAATGTCGTTCATGATGCTTTCGACGTTGAGCGGGGCGACGGCGTTGGCGGAGAGAACCTTCTTGACGCGCTCGCAGCCGGCGAGAAGGCGGAAGACTGCCTTCTGGTTGGACAAGACGTCGATCTTGTACTTAGCCTTGAACTCCTCGGCGAAGTGTTTGAGCAAGGCAAGGTCAAAGTCGCGGCCGCCGAAATTCCTCTCGAAGGCGGTGCCCTTGATAGTGAGCTGGCCCTTGGCGAAAGCGACGACGGATACCTGGTAGTTGGAGTGGCCGATGTCGATGAAAACGACGTGGCGGGGTGCGTCAGCCTCAGGGAGGTCGGTCTTGGTGATGCCGTACCCGAGGGCGGCGGCGGTGTTGTCGTTGATAAGTCGGAGCGGGTTCAGGTTAGCAATGTCGGCGGCATCAAGGTAAGCCCGACGCTGCGCGTCGGTGAACCAGCCAGGGACGGAGATGACGACGTCGCTGACGACGCTCTGCAGCTCGTGCGCGGCCGTGTCTCGCAGCTTGCTAAGATACATGCCCAAGAGCTGCGTGGCCGAGAAAACGTGCTCCTCTCCCAAGAATCGAACCTGCATAAGACAGTAGAGAATAGACAACAAAGCAAATTAAAACCCATCCGTGCATTCGCTGGCTTACCTCGCCCATAATCCATTCCATCCACGAGAGATTGTCGATGAACTAGCCCGCTCGCTTACCTTGACGCCAACCTCCCCACCTGCATCGACGAGCTCAGCGTTAATGAACTTCTTCTCGACATTCTGCACTTCCGGGTCGTTGAGGGTGCGTCCGACGAGGCGTTTGAGGGAGCCGATGGTGTTCTTGAAGTTAGACGTCTCCTGAGTCTTGGCGGGCTCTCCAATCGCCCGGGCTTTAGGGCCGAAGGAAACAAGGGAACTGGAAGAAGACGATACAAGACGAATTGGTTAGCGATACTTGAGGCACGTCGTCTCGTCACTAAGAATTGTCGCCAGGACAGGTTGCTCACGGAGTCGCCCGATTGGACACCTCGTTGACGATGATATCAATGCCCCTCTTCCTAGCCACACCGATCTATGCCACCATCAACACGGCACGCGGGCGCACAGGTGAGGCGATGAATGGAGGTGTGAGGCATGCCCGAAAAGGACATCCCGGAGAGTAACCAGACGAAGGCAAATGCGGAATGAGGTTACGTCAGCTCTTCGATCAGCTAAACGATGAGAAGAGAAATAAGAGAGAAGGGTGGGGGAGGAGAAGTGGGCGGGGAGGTTCCCGTCCGAATAGGCCGCAGGATGACAGGGCGACGCGGTCGACCCACCTTGGAAGCGAGGTTGCCGAGGTCAATGCCAATGACGGACATCTTGGCTTGTCACGTACGCACGCAGACGAATGACAAAGGAAAAGGAGAGAAAAGAGGGAGCCTATCGGCGACAAGCAGAGGCGCGTGTGCGGAGGGTGTGAAGGACGGGGTGGCGAGGGAGATAGTGGTGACGACCTGAGGTGGTGGTGACGACCTTGGCAGTTGATATGCTCTCTCTCGCTCTCTTAATGCAAATTCCTTCGCCTCGCTGCCAACTCAGCGCAGAAGAAGCGGAAGCGGCGATCACCTTAGCAGACAGGTCAGCACGTGACCTCTTCTTCCCACGCGTGCACCTTCTGGAAGCATCAGGAAGGGCGCCACCGTCCAACTCGGCCATTCCGATGTCCTCTCCGCGTCACACCTCACAGACTGCCTTCCATGTGTTGACCATCGCTCGAGATTCGTCTCGGGAAACAGGCAAGATCCAAGTTTACCATTCGCTTTGCCAAGTGCGCCAGAGCAGACGCACTCGTCAATGATCACGTGAAGTCTTCTATCAGCGGCTTATGTAAGACTCGCCGCTGTGCCTCAGTTTTTCCTGGTATCGTGGAGCACTCCTTCATAGCATATAATACGCCTCACGCGTATTCCTCATACGCCGCGCAGGCGCACGCGATTCACTCATTTCCCCTTACTCCTCCTTCGTTACTCGTCCCCTAAGCCTGAATATAAGAACAGGGACTCAGGGCATCCCTAGAGGACGCCCTTCACCTTACTACAACCATAAAAAGGGACGCGATGCAAGACGTGGTCGAGATTCGATTTTTCGATTGGCTCAAGCGTAGGGGTGCCGAAGTGAGCCCGGTCATTGGGTTTGCGCAGTTCGAGGGCATGGGCCGGGGCGTCGTGGCCAAGGAAGACATCGAGGTGAGCGAGCGTAGCGACGAAGAATTTCGTCACTTCAAAGTCAGTTGAGACCTTGCCCTGGGCTATTTTTCTTTTCGCTGGCCCTCCCACGGACCATACCGGGTGACTATAGGAAGGTACAACGCTCTTCACTATCCCCCGTTCCATCGTCCTCTCTACGCGCACCTCCTCCCTGCGCTCCCGCCTCGACGAGTTGCACCCGGAAGCGTGGAACAGTCTCGGCGATGGATGGGCGCCGCTGATCCTGGCGATGATGTGGGAGAGCTTGCGAGAGAGAGGAGGGGAAGGAGATGAAGGGTGGTGGGAATATTTTGATATCATGCCGGACGAATTCAGTACCCTCATGTTCTGGTCGGACGAGGAGCTGGCCGAGCTCCAAGGCAGCACCGTACTGGGTGTGTTCTACATCTTCTGCTCACATTCCTTGCGGATTTGTTCCAACTTTTCAACACCGCTGAACCTTCGATTTTTTTTTCCATTTCTTCTTGTGTTTTGACCTCTTCCTCACTTGCATACTCTCTGTCCCCGAAGAGAAGATCGGCGAAGCGGAAGCGACGGCGTCCTACTTCCTCTGCATTCTTCCCCTTCTAAGACGCTTCCCCGAGGTCTTCGGCCAAAACGCAGAGGAGCGATACACATTCTATCTTTTTCACATCATGGGGTCGCGCATTCTCAGTAGAAGCTTTCAAGTCGAAGACAGTGATGCGAAGCGAGCTGAGGGAGAGGTGGATGAGGAGGAGGAAAATGGGAGTGACGGCGAGAGTGATAGTGATGAAGAGGAGGAAGAGAAGGACGACGTGGGCAACGTGGCTGTGAGTCATCAGGATTCTCGACTGTTGCACTTCCACCGTCCTAGCTGTCGCTCATCCTCTTTCTTGGATCCGCCATGGGGACCTCTACCCGCAGATGGTACCCCTCGCAGACGTCCTCAACGCAAAATCGGGATGCAACAATGTGCGTGAGGGCTCACCTGGACCAGCTCTAGATCTGTTTTCTCATTTATTGTGCTTGTTTTGGTCTTTCCTCTCTGTACTTTCATTTCTGACCTGAAGGTGTATTTGTCTTTGACTTGTACTTTTTATTCCTCATTCGTAGGCAAGACTTTTTTATGAAAAGGACGTGCTGAAGATGGTAGCCGTCCAATCGATCAAGAAGGGAGAGCAAATTGTGGGTTTTTTCTCCCTTTTCATCGCTCCCTTCTCGTCTCCAAGCTTCACCTTGTTCCTCTTAATCGTCCTGCTCAATATGTTCCTTTATGTGTGTCTCACGCTTTGGCTTGCCGACACTGAATGTTATCGCTCATTGGCGTTGTGTGATGCCATCCTTTCCTTCTTCTCGTTGACTAACCGACAACAGTTCAACACGTACGCAGAGCCTCCCAACTCGGATCTCCTCCGACGCTACGGGCACGTGGATGAGGTGAACGAGAACGATGTGGCAGAAGTACCAGCAGACTTGTTAGTCGACGTAGCTTTGGAAATGGGGCCGGGCGCAGACGCCCATGTTGGAGGAGAGGGGGAGGGTGCAGATAGGGATGAGGAGCCGAGGAGGGATGGAGACGTTATGGAGGTCGACGATGCGCTGAACGAGCAGGACAAACGAGTTACGGATAAGGAGCAGGCGAGCAGGAAAGCCTTGCAAGAGAGGGTGGAGTGGTGGATCGACCAAGATATAGACGAGTGAGTCGCGAGGCTTTCCGCTGCCGGTTTGCGTCCTCCAGTTTCGGAGCGCTCCGTGCAGGGCCATTTTTAGCTGGAGGTGTGCTGCTGGTTTGATCTTATCATCACCGCCCATTCCTATTCATATTCCCCCCTGATCCAGTTCCTTCGTCCTCTCTCACCCGACCTTCTCGACCCCGCCCTACCCGACCCTCCTCCCTCCTGAACTCATCTCCGCCTTCCGCATCCTCCTCCTTTCCCATGAGGACTGGCAAAAGGCGCGCGATAAAGGAAAGGTACCGAAACCAAAGTTGGACGAGGAGGTGGCCCGGTTCGCGGTGCGGGTATTGGAGAGGAGATTGGCGCAATATCCGACAAGCACTGAGGTCAGTCAAACGCTGTTCTCTGTTCTAACCCTTTTCCTCACTTGTTTCCTCCCCGCCCCTCTACCGTATGGGTGAGGGTAAGCATGCTGAAGCTCTTCTCCTTCTTCCTCGTGTCATCGATTCCATCTTCACGATGCAGTATGACCAAGCCCTGCTATCTTCCTCCAGCCTACGTCTCACTACGAACTACCGCAACGCAGTTATAGTCCGACTGGGGGAAAAGCAGATCCTCGCAGAGACGAAGAGAATCGTGGAGGAGTTTACCCAAGAGAAGGTGCGGGAAAGGGAAAATGCGGAGCGAAGGAAGGAGAAAGAGAAGGAGAAGGCGAATGGGAAAAGGAAGGCCGAGGAAGGCGAGAGGAGCAGCGGAAAGAAGAGGCGATAAAGCCACTGGCTGCCGGTTCTTTACTGGTCTCATTCACGCCGGAATCTTGCGATGGGTGGTTACGGATTGTCGGCTCGCCATGGAACTGATTACATTGCACGCATTCGAAGGGGTCTTGGGTCTTGTGTGAAACGTCGGAACGAAGGGCCTGCTATTTCGTTCGGCTTCCCTCTCTTCAATCTGCCAATGAAGCCGGGAGGTCTGATTGGAGCGTTCGATTTCCGCCATTGAGCACGACAGCCTCCAGCGCCATGCCGTTCTACTCATCCTCATGGAAGTTGATGAGCTTCTCGTTCTTGGCCATCGCTGTTGTATCAGAAAATGGGAAGAGGGCATCGGACGATCGAACCCAGTAAACTCACGATCAGTCAACCCGATCCTTCATCGGCCGAACAAAGATCGCACGAGCAAGGAGGAAAGGCCCGCTCCTCGACCCAACTCACTGTCCGCCATCACGTTGTACCCTGCACCCACGTCGACGTCCTTGAGTTGTGCGCGCTCCCCGATCACGGCGTGCTTGCAAACGATGCAGTTTTCCAGCTTGGCACTGGAGAGTGTGCGCATGGGAACGCAGAAGTGGAGAGCGGAATGAAGGCATGAAGAAAACTTGTCAGAAATGCGTCATTGTTGTTCCCCTTACTGAATGGCCACCTCTGATGTATGGTCGGTGAAACGGAATGCAGCAAGTGAATTGAAAGAGAGACCGGAGGCCGATCACTCACCCCTCCCGGATAGTGACCCCGTCCATAACGACGCATCCCGTGAGCCTGACGTTCCTCTCGACAGCGCAACCCCTTCCGATGACGGATCTCTTCAAGCTCGTTCTCTCGCCTATCCGACTTCCGTGCCCCACTACACTGTCTGCCGACAGCTGTGCACGCGGATCGATCAAGGGTGAAGCGTCGAGATTCAGCGCTTGAGGTGCTGAGCCGGAGCTCAGGACCGAGACAGAGCTCGTCGTCGGCGACTGAGAGAGCTGGGCCGCGCTCGGAGAGGCGCTCGTCTGCGCGGGGACGCCGCCAGTGGCGGCGGAAGGATTAGCTGTAGCGCTCACTACAGGACCATTTGCGGCTTGATCTTTGAGGACGAACCGATTGGCTTCGAGGTAAGTGGGTATGGTGTTGGCGCGGAGGAAGAAACCTTCAGAAAGGCGGTGGACGAGTACAGGGCACTGAGTATAGGGATAATCTTCTTCCAAAGATGTCGAAGAAGAAGAGGCAGCGCCTGTGCCTCCCGCTTCACCACCGATTCTGTCTACCGATCCCCTACGAGAAGGCGATGGAGGGCGGGAGGTGAATGGAGTGGCGGGGATGGATGGCGCTACGGAGTTCAGCGCCGTTGGAGGTTTCGGTCCGCTGGCCGCGTTTATGCCACCGCGGTGATCCACGGGCACTCCCGGACCCAGATGAGGCACCCTCTGAGGAGCATACGTACTGCTCTTTTCGAGCGCCAGCGATCCTAACATGTCTCGACCCTTGCTTGTCTCTCGCCAGCCGAATTTCTGCCGAAGTCCGCCTTGCCAGCCGCATTTGACCAGAAATGGGACGAGCTCTTCACGGATGGATGAAATTTCCGGGTGCGCAGAAAGGAGAGGAAGGACTGAGGCGCGATTAAATATGTAGACGGAGGAGTCGAGGAGCAAGGTCGACAAGTGCGTGGCGGGGTATCTGCGACAAGACGCGCACCAAAGCAGTCAGTCAACTGCAAAGCAGCTCACTCGGATCACCGAAACTTACTTCCAAAGCATGCTCATCCGCAGTTCAATTTCATCATCAATGTTATCCGCATCCTTGATCCAAAGCAAATGACCGGTCTTCTCGTCGTGCGCGACGAAAAGCTGAGATGGCCCTTCCTTCTCCCTTTCCTTTCCTGTGCCTTCACCAGCTCCCCTCTCATAAAAAAAAGCGGTGACGGTCGGCGACTCGGGAAGGCAGCGAGAGCGATGGAGGTCGAGAAGGGTTGAGAGCGGCGTGGATGAGGAAGCGACGATGTCCACAGGAAGAAGAAGCGGATCGGCCTGCAGCAAAAAACGTGAGGCGCGAAAAGACATGTCAACACGGAACCGATGCCTCAGTCGACAAGCTTTCACGAGCAAACAAAGCTTCCAAAGCTACTGACCACAAGTCGACCCTCGTCTGCTAACCACCTGAGCAAATCAGCGGTGCCCAATGGTCCCCGTCTGCGGACAGGCTTCCCAGAGGTAGGCGCGTCTGCCTTTTCATCCTCCTCTACAGGACCCAGTCCGACGAGCTCGACCCGAACTGCAGACTCCTTAGCCGCTTCTGCGTCTCGATCTGAACCGACATAGATCTGTCGCCTTGTGGGACCGGCCGAGGCAGTAGCTTTCGTGGACTTGGAGGAAGTATTGAAGGATTCTGGAAGGGCAAGCTCTTGAGAGCGAAGCGCCGCCGTTAGCACTGAGTGAGACGACGCGGGAGCGAGGACGAGGGCATCTGAAGAGGGCAAGGAGAGAGGACCGTAACCAATGAGCAGGGTGGAGACTTTGGATGCGCGGCGATCGGCATCAAGATTGCCGTCGCACCTCGAATGCCAGCATCTAGCAGCCACTGGAGAGTGTAGGCAATCATGGGCCGACTTCCGATGGGAAGAAGAGCTTTGGGCAGGTTGTCCTCCTCTGTCAAAGGATAGAGGCTGCACGATGATCGCCAAGGAATAACGAACGGTCAAAACGAAGCCAGTGATGGACACAACGGCGGAGACGAACTCACTTGCTGCCAAAGCCGGCAAAAACAATGGCCTGAAATTCTGGTGCTGGCTTGGGCCTGGGGGCCTTGTCATGGCTGTAGGCCGTGTCATGGCTGTAGTTGATCATCTTGGATGTCACTCTCCCTTATCGAGGTAGCCTTCACCAATGTTTGCACGATGGGAGTCCGTAAATTGAGAAGAGGGGCGCGGAGATAAGCGGCTCGATCGTCCCAAGCCAGGTCGCCGACGGGGCTCGTCCGAATAATTTGGCGGGCGACGACGACGACGACGACGATAACGACGACTAAGGCGAGCTGAGCCAGCTCCAGTCAACGGACGGGCGGGTCGGCAAACAGCAGAACAGGTACAGCTTGCGCTCCAATACCGGCAGGTCCGACACCGTTACCGTTTCACGCACGCACACGACTTGGGGCAATCCCTCCAGCAGTCACTAGACGAGGCGACGAGGGAGGGACTTTCCAGTCGACCAAGTGGCTACAATTGCCTTTGAATTTTGATTTCCATAATCCTCGCTACTGCCATACACATAGGGACTGCTATCTCCTACAAAGCCGCCTTTCTGTCGTGCGCCGGCGCTGGGTGGACTCTGGGCCGCTCGACTGAAGCGGTAGCCGAAGCTGTCCCGTGTCGGGCTGTCGGCCTCCTCCCGGTCCTCTCCACACACCATGACCGCACGACCGCGCTCGCCACCAGTCCACGTCCAGTTTCGCAAACTCGAGCTTGTGGGCAAGGGCGCCTATGGCTCTGTGTACAGGGGAGAGCACATGCCCACGCGGACTCAGGTCGCACTGAAGATCGTCAACCTCGATACGCCAGAAGACGATGTGTCGGACATTCAACGGGAGGTCGCGCTGCTGAGCCAGCTGCGCGATGGCTCGGACAAGAACGTGGTACGCTATTGGGGCTGCTGGCTCAAGAATGCAGAGTTGTGGATCGTGATGGACTTCGCGAGCGGAGGGAGCGTGCGGACTTTGGTGAGCAGACGTGTCGATGGAGCGAGCGATTCACCTTAGTGTTGAATGCTTTCCCTGCTCGTTCCGATTGTCATCATTATTCTCCTTGTAGATGAAAGCTGGTCCCATCGCGGAGAAGTACATGGTCGTGATTATGCGGGAGGTGCTTGTAGCGTTGAGCTACCTACACAAGTCTAATATCATTCACCGCGACATCAAAGGTGAGACGCGGTCCCACGGGGGATCGTCATACTGCTCATCTTCTGATTTTTTGCATACTTCGCCTTCTTCCTCCCAGCGGCGAATGTCCTCGTGACGCAAACTGGCAGAGTCCTGCTCTGCGACTTCGGTGTGGCCGCCACGCTGTCTTCCTCATCTGTTCATTCCAAGCGCTCGACCTTTGTGGGCACACCCTACTGGATGGCTCCGGAGGTTATCCAAGACGGACGGACATATGACCAATCCGCGGACATCTGGAGCTTGGGCATAACGCTATATGAGATCGCCATGGGCAATCCGCCATTGGCGGAAATGGAACAGATGAAAGCCATCTGGACAATCCCGCGCCAAAAGCCACCACGGCTTCCGGAAAAGCGGGAAGAAAATAGTGAGACGCTGGTCTGGAGCCAGGGAATGCGAGATTTTGCGGCCGCCTGCTTGGAGGAAGAACCCAAGGACGTGAGTCTTTTCTCTCCATTGGTTGGCTTGCGCGGTATGAAGCCCGAGCGCCGCTGAAGTGTGTTTCATCTAATCGTCGCAGCGTCTCAACGCGGATGAACTGGCGAAGACCAAGTGGATCAAAGCTTCGTCCAAGACGTCGACGTCGGTGCTGAAGGAGTTGATCACCAGATTAAGCACTTGGACAAAGCAGGGCGGGATGCGAATGAGCCTTGTCGGCGCTGGGCTCGGGGAAGGGAGTAACCGAGATTCTTTTGCGCTGGACGGAAAGGAAACAGACGATGGCTGGGTATTCAACACCCTTCGAAACGATTTCTTGGCAGACGAGGACGAGGAGGACGTAGGTTCAGAACCACCCACGGCGACTAATGGACCGCTGCGCGATCATCCTCTGCTCCGGCTGTTCGACGATGTCAACACCGCAGCCGTCCCCAGCGACCTACCTGACTGGAGTCGAGTTCAAAGTCAAGGGTTGGGTCTGCAAATGCCGGACGCACGGCCGACGTCGCCCCCTTTGGCACAGATCGACATGGACGCCACCGTCGGAAAGGCAGCTGCTCGAGGGTTCCAAATGCCAGACGCACCGCCGGCGTCCCCTCCTTTGGCGCAGATCGACATGGACACCACTGTCGGAAACCAGTTTCCGCCCCCATCTCCTAGCACGCCTGTTAGCAACACGAACACTCCAGACCGAGAGTTCGACATGGCCGTCGGAAGCAAGGCTTCGGCGGCCCCAACGCAGATCGACGTCGATGCCACGGTCGGCAAGGCCGCTGCCCGCAATTTCCAGTTTCCGCCGCCGCCTCCGAGCGCACCTGCCAGTAGCACGACGACACCGGACCGTAGCTTTGATGCAACCGTCGGCCGCACTGGTGCTCGAAACTTCGTTTTCCCCCCTGAACCGCCTGCGAGTAGCACGAACACTGTACGTTCTGCAACGGCGACGGACAGGTCGGCCACGCCCAAGATGATGCGCGCCAACACGGCCATGGGCTCTGGGGGCGACTATCTTCCCACGCTCGCTTCCACCTCTTCTGCCGCCGCCAGCTCCAATCTGGGCGCGAGCTCACTGGGCGTACCGCTCTCGGATTACTCTAGGAGCGGCTCGTCGAGCACCGGACACTCTCCGGCTGCTAGCTTTTCGGGTATGTCTGTTTCGGGCGCGACTGTCTCGTCGAGCACATCTGTAGTGGGCGGAAGCGGTAGTGGTGGTGGTAGTGGCGGCAGCGGCGGCGGTGGTAGTGGAGGAACGCCTTTGCCCTCCCCCGCCTCGCGGACGCCAATGCCTATCAGCATGAGCAGGAGCAGGAGCGGAAGCAGGAGCGGCCAGAGCGTGGACACGGTGGGCTTGAAGCCTCGGCCGCTTCCGGCGCAAGCGGGTCTGGGTCTCAAGGATGTTTTGAAGGTGAGCCTAGTGGCGTCGTCTTTTCACGTTACTCTCCCTGTTCGTTCTTTTCTGCGCGTAGGGGTACGCCTAGACAAGGACCTAGGACTACAAGCTGACGAGAACGTCATCGTAATTTATGCACTTTCGAAAGCAGCTCTCAGCGCCCATGCCAGACTTGGCGAAGAACGACCTCCTGCCGCCATCTCCGGCCGCGTCTGGGGGGACGCGCTTTCATTTCCCGCATGGCTCACCAGGCGTGCCGTCTCCATCCCCTCTTGCGCAATCACACACGCCCTCGTCGACGTTACCGGAGCAGATAGAGTCGGTGAACGGCTTGGGAGGAGGGGGAGGGCTGGACCCCATGGCTCAGGCGCAGACGCTAGACGCGGGTTCTACGCCACTAGCTTCCTCGGGCGTTGGCGGAGGCGGAAGCGCGACGACGTCGAGTCCTACAACCCGACAAGGCCCCTTTACGAATGGCTCCATAACGCCGCATGCGACCCCGCCAAGCTCCGGTCCCACAACCGCTCCAGCGTTGGTCGGCGGTGCCTCTTCCGCAGCGGCGTCCTCGGCGTCGGCAGCAGCGCCGCTTTCAGCAGCTGGAGCGGGGGCGGGAGCCGGAGCAGGAGGAGGGGCGTCGATGGGGACGGGCCTGTTCCCGAACGGCCCGCGCTTACGTCCGTTGGATTACTCTGAACTGGTCAGCGCTGAAGATGTGCACAACGAGCTGTCGCGGGCGGTAGACGAGCTGATGAGGTGGTTGGACGTCGTCGACCTCGGCTTGCAGCGCGCCATGGGGTCGGAGGAGGGCGGGCCGGCCGTCGCTGCTGCCGCCGCTGCCGCTGCCGCCGGCGGCGGTGCGGCCTAGGGGCCTCATGCCTGCCTTATGAGTTTGTCTCTTGCTCGTATTCCCTTTCTTGCCTGTGTTTGGATCTTTGGACGGTTAGATGGTTGGACTTTCTTTTGACTTGCCCGTTTTCTCTGGTTATTCTATTGCGACCCGTCGTTCTCTCGCCGTTCATCCGTTCGCACTCCATCGGGCGGTTTGGTCCTTCCCCCTTCCTTCCTCACTCCTGTCCTTCGATTCGGTTTCTCGGGGTTCGGTCCTTCGGCGACATGCTCTCTTCCTCTCTCTTCCGGCCGGCTCGTGCGCTCGCTCTTCTCTTCGCTTGTCTCGGATCCGCGAGAGCCGTCGTCTCTTTCCTCCCCATTCACACGCGCGGTTGTACGTTACGATAAGTGACATAAAGCCAGTTCAGCACGTCCATGCGCCGCCTCGCTCGACTCGTTGCGCATCCTGAAGCGGATGCCGCCTGCTGGTGGAAGTTGGTCGGATGTGGTGACCAAGCGGGCCTGCAGCGTGGCATCTATCTGTGTCACTCACGCGCCTTCCATCTCCTTCCGGCGGCCCCTAACCACCCCTAGCAACGCTCTTTATATGGATCACGTGACCAACCCCGGACGTAGTCCGTGCGCAGGCTGGCGTCGCTGGATTGTATCTGACAACTCCAGCCAGCCACGCTCGCTCGGCCGCCCGGCCAGGCGCGCCGCCCGCTTCTTCTCTTCGCGCCTCGCCCGCCTCGCACTCTCTTGCCCTCGTTCCACCACCACCACCACCATCACCACCACCCCGCCGCCGCCGACGCCGTCGTCGTCGCCGTTCTCGGGAGCCGACCGACGATCACTCTCCTTTCTTCCGCCTCCACTGCCCCCTGACTCCACCCCGTCCCCGGTCACGCCCCGCGCTCTTATACCCACCCCCCCTTTTTTTTTTGTCTTTTTCTACGGTCCCTTCCATGTCCTATCGCGAGCCTTATCCCTCCAGCACGCCAGCTTCCGCCTCCCGCCTCAACCTCATCCCTGCCCACTCCGACGTCACCGATCCTCTCCGCCCTCGAGCTGTAGCCGGCCACGGCGCTGGCGGCGCCGGCTACTTTGAGGCCTTTGAGGGAAGCGAGGACGACGACGTGCTCACCGCCTATGACCTCACCAGCGAGAAGGGCGCCTGCGCGGCGTCGCTCTCCCGCCTAGCCCACGGCCCCCCTTCACCACACGGTGGCCTCCCCACCGGCACGCGGCCACCCCCTCCATTCACACCCGCGCCGGGCTCGATCTCGGCCTCGCTGCCCGGACACGACCGTCATGGCTCGAGCAGGGGTGGGTCCTCCGCCGGCGGCGCCTACGATCCCGCGTATGCCGAGCACGAGGTGCTCCGGTACGCTGAGGGTGACGCTCCCGACTCCAAGCTCGCCAGGTGGGCGATCACGACGCTCTTTTCTTGAACTCGGACAGCACCGCGGGGATGGGCGGCATGCTCCTTGGAAACGAGCCCAGCAGGAAGCGATAACTCACCCGGTGTTGCACTTCTCATCTCTAACATCCTCGTTCTTGCAGGTCGATCCTCTGGCTACTCGATAGCAACATCGCCGTCCGCTGGACGCTCTACATCCTTCCCGGCCTTGCCCTCTCCTGGATCCCTGGTATCTTGGCGCTCACCGTCTTCAAGAGCGACAACGACGCTCATCTCAGCCAACATCCCGGGGAGAGGTTTGCCGAGCCGTCGGTCTGGAGCGTCGGCCTCTTTTGGTGCGTACTTCTCCTGTTCGTCCGTCGCTCGAGGCCAAACCCATCATATCCGTCGCCGACTCATTCCTGTTTCCCAACCTTCAGGTGGTCCATATGGTTAAGCATTTTCTGGGTTGGCTGGTGGGCCGCTTGGGCCGTCGCAAAGTTAGGCCCGCTGATTGCTACGAACACAGCCGGCATCATCGTCCTCCGCCTGAAGCACTACATCGCCTATGTCCGGGCCTGCGAGAGCTACCTCGCCTTCTTCCTTTGGACCCTCGTCGTCTACGTTTCCTGGACGCCGCTCGTCTACCACATGGTGCCGCGGAGCAAGCAGAACCCCAACCCGTCGGACCTGACCTCGGACCAGAGCACGCTTTTCCAGTTCAGGCAATTCTTCCTCGGCTTCATGATCTGCGCCGCCATCCTCCTCGGGGAGAAGCTCTTGATCCAAGTCATCGCCTGGACCTTCCACGAGAAGAGCTACGAGAGCCGGATCCAGAAGCAGAAGTTTCAGATCAAGGCGCTCACCGCGCTCTACCAGTGCTCGAGGAACGACCTGAACCGGTCGGACTCGCTCGGCAACCCGAACACGTACGACGCGGTGGGCGCTGGAGACAAGAGAGGGCGGAACCCGTTCAACGCCATCGGAGACGGCCTCTCCACCGTTACCAAGGGCGTCAAGAAGGGCATGAAGGGCGCCAAAAAGGTCGTGCAGCAGAGCACGAGCATGCTCGGCAACATCGCTAGCGAGATCGCCGGCCAGAGCATCTTGCAGCCGAGTGAGCTTCGTCTCACCCTCTCCGTTTCTTCCGTTCTCGTCCTTCTGACCCCGTACTCGCTTCGTCAATCCTACCTCGCTCCCGCTTCGGTGCGCTGTACCGCGCAGACTCACCTCAATCCGTCGTCACTTCGGCCCTCTCGTCCGCCAAACAGACGCGTCAACTGGCACGGCGGATCTACTACTCCTACGTACCCCCTGGCCGGGACTACATTGAGTTGAGCGACATCCGCCACTGCTTCCCCAACGAGGCCACAGCCCAAGCGGCGTTTGAGATCTTCGATAGGGACCTCAACGGCGACATCACGCGCGAGGAGATCGACATGGCCCTCATGGACATTCATAGAGAGAGGCTCGCGCTCGTGAGAAGCATGAGCGACATCGACTCGGCCGTCGGGAACGTGGACAAGTTGTTCATGTCCGTCTACGGTGAGCAAGCGTTCCTAGACCTTTGTTCGCGCCTCTTCTTGCGTTCATGCCAGCCTGTTTCGACACCCTGCGTCCACTGCGGCTGCTGATGATGAGTCGCATAACGCGCATGTCCCTCCGTTTCCGTTTGCAGTCCTCGTCGCGGCCGTCATCATTGCCGCATTCCTGTCCGTCAAGTTCTCGACCCTGATCACATCGTTCGGCACGATCATTCTTGGACTATCGTGGTTAATAGGAACGACGGCACAGGAGATCATTCTCTCCGTCATCTTCGTCTTTGCCAAACATCCCTATGACGTCGGGGATGCGGTCATGTTCGCGTGAGTGTGAGCTGCGGAGCGTCGTCAGGGTCCACAGGGTTTATCGTAAGGTCGACGTGCTGACGCAGGTGGTGGACGAGCCGATCTTCTCTTTATACCCCTGAGCAGTCCCGGGGACGATTCTTTGTACGTTGTCAAGGAGATCCAGCTCCTCTCCACCGTCTTCCGTCGCGGAGACGGCCAAATCGTTCAGATGCAGCACTCCGTCCTCGCCCTCAAACCGATCGTCAACTTTCGTCGAAGCGGCCCGATCACGGAGACGTTCGAGTTCGACGTGGCCTACTCGACCACGTTCGAGCAGGTCGAGGCTCTGCGCGAGAGCATGCTACGCTTCGTCGAGTCAGAGAAGCGCGACTTCCAGCCTGGATTGGACATTGTGGTGAAAGACTTTGCGAAGCAGCAGTCCCTGACGCTAGGCATAGACATCAGATACAAGTCCAATTGGCAGACTGGGGCTCTCAAGACCTTGCGCCGGAACAAGTTCTTGTGCACGCTTAAGCGATCTATGAAGGAGCTCGAAATCTTCGGCCCTAAGGGCGATCCCGACGCCGACGGTACGCAGAAGATCGTCCTCGCCCCTTGGCCGCCGAGCAAATACAAGGAGGATCTCAAGGAGGATGCGGCCAAGGCCGAGGCGATGGACCGCGGCAAAAGCTCGACGAGCGCGACGGGCACCGCCTCAAGGGTACCGCCTCCGGCTTATCACTTGACCGACGCTAGTGATGTCATAAACGCGCCCACGCTCGATGTCTTCGACGAAGGTCCTTTTTCTTTCCGATCAGGCTTGACCACCCCTTCAGTCGGCACTCCCGGCAGCACGTCCCGCGGCTCCGCTCAGCAGCATCAACAGCGTCCGTGGATACCCGCCTCAGCGCCTTACCAGACGCCCGGACCGTACCAGCCTTCCGGAACGCCGGGCGGCACAATACCCGCTAGGAGGCCGGCCGCTGGTGGCGCTTCCCGTGCTGGCAACAAAGTGTCGGACGCCGAGGTAATAGAGATGGATGACAGGAGGGTGTGAGCGAGCCGGTTGTGCTGTTCTGCTTCCCTTGCACTGCTTGCGCACTTCGCTCCGCCCTCGTCGCTTCCTCTTCTCCACGTGAAGATACTTTAGCTTTTTTTTTCTCTATGGGGCTACCTTCGGCGGCCGTCGTCTGTTTGCCCTTTCTACACGGTTCCCTCGCTTCCCTTACGCCGGTCGGCGTCCCAGCGCCGACCGGCGTTGTATCCCCAGCATCCATCGCCGACGCCCAATCGCATTGCTCCTTTCCTTTCCTTTCCCTTCCCTTCCCTTCCCTTCCCTCGCCGCCGTCAAAAAAGATGTAGTATCCTTTGGAACCGAGCTCGGAATGTTATATACAATGTCCCTCCTGGCGCTCCACAGGAAGGGAATATGATCATGGGCGTGATATTTACGGAGGTTTTGTCCTGCGGGGCCGATTCGTCCCGAACCCGTCCGTCAGTACGGAATCGATCGACCACGCCCCGCACTTCTTCTCCACGCCACGCCGATCATTTACAGTCAGTCGTCTTCTCGTCGATGAGCCGGTTACGACTCCCTCCAACGCCATAGATCGTCTTTCTTCGTTCATCTACCACACCACCTCTCACGCACCCACCATGTCATCCCCCTCCCACCCTGCCACGATGAAAGCCCTCGTCCTGGTCCAGGGCCCGCAGCCGGCGCAGAAGGGCGACCCCGTCCGTCACACCGCCGAGGTGCACTCGGACCGGCCAGTGCCGGTGCCGGGCGAGGGACAGGTGCTCGTCAAACTCCACGCAGCCAGCTTCAACCGCCGGGACGAGTGGAGCTTGGCTGGACTCTACCCTGGCCTTGCGTTCGATGTCGTCATGGGCTCCGACGGTGCTGGGGAGGTGGTCGAAGTGGGGCCGGCGGCGGGAGCGGGAGCGGGAGCCCAAGGCGTCGGGAAGGGCGACGTCGTCTTGCTCAACCCCACCCGAGGTTGGACGGACGACGCTGAAGGCCCGGAGGCCAACCTCCGGAGCTACACCGGCAAGTGGAAGAATGGCTTCGGCATTCTGGGCGGCAACAAGGCGACCGCCGCCGACGGCGGCTGCTTCGCAGAATACGTCGTCGTCGACCGCGACGAGGTCGCGCCCGTACCCAAGGGCTTGTCCGCCATTGAGGCCTCTGCCTTCCCTACCGCTGGCGTGACGGCGTATCGGTGCGTTTAAAGCTTTTCTAAGGCTGGAGATGCCGCGGCAGAGAGAGAGACGGCGGCGGCGAGGGAGACCGTCGCGTCGAGGCAGCACTTTGATCACATCTACCTCTTCCGTTCTGGACTTTCTTTTCGTCTTGCAATTTTGCCCTTCCGTCTGTCACGTCATCCTTTACACCCCGACCTTTCCTCACTCCGTCCCGCCCCACGTTGCCCGCGACAGCGCCCTTTTTGTCAAGGGCAATCTCGCGCGCGGCCACAACCTGCTCATTACCGGCGTCGGAGGCGGCGTCGCCCTCCTGGCGTTGCAGTTTGCCGTCGCCGTCGGTGCCAATGTGTTTGTGACCAGCGGATCCAAGGACAAGATTGACAGGGCCGTCCAGCTCGGCGCCAAGGGCGGCGTCATCTACAAGGACGGTGAGTCGGGCGGCGCGGGGGAAGGTGTTCAGTTACAGTTCGAGGCATAGACACCGATGTGCAGGAAGCGAATGCCTCTTCTCTGCCCCCTACCGTTTACTCGCTTTGCTCATCTCTGCTCGCTACATAATGGCACGGCCGTTCACTCATACCCCGCTCTCTTTTTCCGTTTGGACGTGGCATTACGACGCGCGCAGAGAAATGGCCTTCGCAGCTTGCCTCGCTGCTCCCTCAAGACCGCCCCTTCATCGACGTCTTGCTCGACTCGGCAGGTGGCGACATCGTAGTGCAGACGAGCAAGATGCTCCGCTCGGGCGCTCGTGTTGTGTGCTATGGCATGACCGTCGCGCCCAAGATGACGTTCACCATGAGGGAGGTCCTCAAGAACGTGGAGCTCAAGGGTGAGAAGTAGGCGTGGCGTGGACCGTTTTGCGCCTTAATTCCTCTCCCCTTGCCTTCGCTCTCGTGAAATGACCGTATGGATGGATAGTGCTCCCCGCTGACACACTCTCCTCTTTATATTCCCTTCCGCCTTTCCCAGGATCGACGATGGGCTCGCGCGCCGACTTCCTCGCCGCAGTCTCCTTCCTCGCCGAGCACCGCTTCGTCCCCGTCGTGGATACAGTCCTGTCCGGACTGGAATCGGCCGACAAAGGGTTCGAGCTTCTCAAGAACCCGCAGCTGGGCCGGATCGGCAAGGTGGTGATAGATATTTCGGGAACGGCCAATGAGGTTCGCGGCGACGGCGGCAAAGGTGGGGACGCGAAGAGGAAGCTGGATGAGCAGGTCGCCTTGGCGAGGGCTAACATCTGAGCGTTTCGTCACACCCTTCGTCGATCAATGGTATTCGGGTCCCAGTGTGACTTTCTCCAACGCATTGCAGGACAGCACCATATAAGTAGACTGTTGGTCCCGCATGTTCCATCCTTGTAGCGTAGTTTCGCTTCGTTGGATTGAAATGGGGACATGGAAACGTGCAAAGGTACGGGGAAACGAAGGCATCATACTTAGGGTAAGACCGTCGACCACCGAGAAAGACAGACGGTCGTTTTCGTCTGCCTCCGACCCTTCCACGCCAACACGGTGCGCCGCCTCCTTCTTCATAGCCCCATTCGACTCGACACCGTCCGTCCCAGCCCCTTCGGCGCGTCCGACGTTGGCGATGTCGAGACAGAGAGAGAGAGCGCCCAGCGTCCGACGTGAGCTTGCAGGTGGCGCCGAAATGGAGCCTTGTTGTTCGGGGTGGATGATGAGACTGGGGGGGACGGAGTGGAGAGACGGACCGGACGCTCTTGCTCGGACCCTGGGCTTGTGGGCTGGGAACGGTTGACCTGTGTCCGGTCTAGTCGGTATCCTTTACCCGTTCCATCTCCTCCTTCCTCAGGCGGCCTCCCCTCCTCTTCTTTGCCGGCCAGACCGCCGGGGTTCTGGGTGCTACCGTCCCCGCCAGCAACCTTCTGGAGGGAGCTGCTGCCCGAGGAGGCGGTCAGCAAACCGCATTCTTACGGGTGCCACTTGGACGCGACGTGAGCATGTTCCGCGGCGGGATGAAGAGGAGGAGAAAGAGCAGGATCGCGTCGCCACGCGCCTACCCGTCTTCCTTCTCCCAGACCGCCTTTCTGTCTCTCCGTCTTTCTTGCCCACCAGTCTACTTTCCGCCTTCGCTGCTCTCTACAGGTACATGCTTGCTCCGGCCGGGAGCAGGCGGCACCGGAGGCTTCCTTGCTCGAGGAGCGGGTGCAGCTCTAGAGGAGCTCTCGCTACCGGGGCCGCCCGCCGCCGACTTCCAAGCGGGCTTCCTGGTCGGCACAAATGCCGCACGTGCGCCGGCTCCCGCACCGGACTTGCTCGCCGTCGTTCTAGCGGCGGGCTTGGCCGCGGGTTGCACGGCGGGCCTAACGGCTGCCTTCGTCGCTGCGGTCGCATGCGTCTTTGCGTCTGCAGTATTCGGCTTGACTGTCGCCACTGGTGGAACCGGTGGAGCCAGCGTAGCTGTTCGACGGGACGCCGAGCTGGCCGTGCTGGTGGTGCTGGTGGTGCTGGAGGTGTGAAGATGAGAAAGTCATCCGTATCTGTCAAACCTTTCCGTCGGGCATGCGACCCAAGTCTTCAAATGACGAGCGACGAATGGTAGAAGCTACTTACCTGACTGTCCTGATGCGTTTCCTCGCCATCGCAGCTTCCGTCATCGCGGCGGAGAGGCCGCCGAGGGCTGCAGCAGGTCTCCGGACTGATGAGGTGCTCTTTGCCGGACCCGTGCCCGTGCCGGATGCAGAGCTGGCAGGGGTGCCTCCCGGCTTGACAGTCAGCCGAGAAGGTGGTCCCAGGCGAGGGCCAGGCTCCTTCGACGAGCTCAATGTCTTGGCCGGCGCAGAAGCTACCCGAGCCGCTTTTCCGACCGAGCGCACAGTGTTTTTGTTCAGCTCCTGCAGCGGTTTCGCCTCCTTCGCCTTGCGGGCCGCAGCGATCTCCTGCTCGATCCGTGCGCCATGGCTGATGGAACGAACGTGTCGGGACGTTGGGGCAGAGGATGAATTGGATGAGACGGCGTCGTCAGAGCGGTGACTGACAGGGGCCGTGGAGCTGGGAGTTTCCACTGGGAAAGCGCTAGCGGACTGTGATAGGGGGTGGGGCTTGGAAGGTTTCGCCCGAAAGAGGGGCTCCGCTATTGGTGGAGCTGGACCACCTCCTTTGGCGATCGAGAGATAGCGCCGGATCGTCGGAGTGAGTGGGGCGGTAAATCTCAATGAGAGGTGCAACAAAAATGATTCAGCTAAACCTTCACATGCTTCAGCGGCCTTTGTGACAGACACCCGTCTGGCTCGGTACTCACTCGTCTATCCGCTCCGGCCAAATCCCTTTGTAAGCATCCCACAACTTCTTTGTCCTCTGCCTCACGTCAGCGTTGCTATCCGTCGCCCCGTGTCGAATGGCGTCCTCAATATCCCTGACCCTCCTCCCGACCAAGTCCTTGCTCATCGCCCCTATCGCCGCAATGAGCCCATCGACACTCGCGGTTCTCGCCGAGCTGCTCTTCTCCTTGACGCCCTCCTTTAGGTAAGGGAGGATGGCAGGGAGGTGGCAGTGCTGCGCAATGATATTGATGGCTCTCTCAGAGCGTTTAATCACAACTCTGTTGGCGCGCGAGCAGAGTTTGAGAAGAGGGGGGACGAAGAAGGGTAGGAGCGACTCGAAACGGTGGGCAAGGCGTGGAGCGACAGATTGAATGAGGTCGACTGCCGTCCCGCAAAGCCGAGATCGTTCCGAAAGCATCTGTGATGATTCATAAATTGAGAAACAAGAGTGTTTAGTAAAAAATTAAAAGGCTTCGCAGCAGGCAACAAGGGACCTCCTTCACTCACTGACGCAACGATGGGGTCTGCTATCGCTCTGATCGCCCCAACATATTCGTCAAGCTTGTATGCTCCCCCCTTGGTGACGGCCTCGAGCTTTGCCAAAGCCTTTTCAATCTTCTCCCTGAGAAGTATGACAGTATGACGCAAAGGAGAGTGAGTACGAGAAAGGAGAGACAGGCAAGACGCAGCGTCTCGCGGACAAGCTCGCTCACCAGTTGTCCTCAGTCTCTGGCTCGGACACGACCGCCTTGATCGTAGTGAACTCATGAAGGAATTGAGCCTTGTCCATCCTCCAGTTGGAGAGGTATTCCTGGCACGATGTGTCTTAACGCCTTGAGCGTGAGCACAGGTGATGGAGCTGGAACCGACGTCTTCGTGCTGCTGCTGTGCGGCGACGAGGACGTCTTCCCAGCCGACACGCGTCAGAGACACGCGGCGCGTCTGGAGCGGAGACGGTCACGTGCAAACAGTATCACCGGCTAACGCCGTGCATTTCCGCCACGTTCGTACCGCCTGCAGGGACAGGCCCGGTGCCAGTCGCGGATGCGATGAGCTCTGGGAATGTGAGTTACTATGGTATCTATGTTAGTAGGTCGTTGCTGGACGACTGAAAGATGGTCCATTGACACTGGGTGGCCGCCCGCCAGTCTGTCAAAGCGGCGGAGACTCGGCGTCGGTCTCAGCTTGAGCACGTCTGTCGTTCGCGCCCAGCCAGCTGATTCAGCAGAGCCAGGCGTTAAGGACGTCTGGTAAGGCATCGCTTCCCTCCATTTGACACTGGCATGTCATTCGTCCCTACTCCTCACGTTGCCCCAGAGTTCCGAAGAGGTGGCAAAGCGGATAGCTCAGGGGAAAGGGCAGCGGCAGTGGCTGGGTACGGAGAAGAGGGCGAGGAAGCAGTCCCATCTGGCGTCATAGGAGAGGGACATGACGAGGCTGCCGAGGTTCGGCAGAAGGAGGTGAGCCGCGAGAGGTGGCCAAATGAGAGAGTGAAGCGCTCAGCTGAACGCTGTCAGTCTTTTTCATGTTCTCAGCTCGCCGTGGGCCGGTCTCGAGCGGCAGAACGGGAAGAGGGGCTTCAGGAATTCTCCACGTTGGCTTTCGCCAAGGCTGATGAGAGACCGGATGTGAATACCCAATAGCAGAGGTGGCCCTCTAGCTGCAGAGCGTTGAAAGCATCACAGCTAAATCTCTCTCTGCTGACGGCCCGTGCAGCCGACCGGTCCTGTCGTCCCAGTTCCCTACGTTCCCCCGGCCCGTCACCACGCCAACTCCTCCCGTTCTATCCAGCTCGAACCCGGCGGCAGCACAGGTCCCTCTCGTTTACAATGCGAGCGCGAGTTTCATTGTCTCGAGGACGAGCAAACCAACCCCGCGTATCCTCCTCTTCCGGATCAGATGTCTGCCCCCTGTGAAGGTGTAGCCGTTGCGGTCGGCAAGGTGAAGACACACCGTCGACTCGGTAGGATCAGGGTGAACAAGCTGGGGAGGTTGGTGGGAAAGTGCTGGAGCTACGCTCACGATGAGGATTGGAAGCTGTAGACGCATGTGTCGTTGTAGTTAATTCCTCCTTAGGCAAGTGTTTGTGCAACAGGCAAACGTCGTGGTGGGCAAGGGGTGGACGGGCCAGTGCATCTGCTCCTTAAGCCGACCGCTCGCCTTGACTGCGGCCGGATCGGCGTGCGCTCATACCACCACTCCCATCGACAACTGCCTCGCGCGACAGAAACTCGCTAGCAAGTCCCCATCTCCGCGGGCGTCATGTCGTCCTCAGGGACCTCCAACCTCCGGAAGGTTATATGGCACCCGCGAGGAGAGTCGCGTTTTTTGCTCGCCGGGGGCAACGATATCCGCTTGGTCGAATGGGAGCAGCCGACCGATGTGGGTACGATGGCTGACACCCATCTGTCAAGGACCGCGCTTTTGCCCTTCTGTGCTCTCTAGCGAAGCGAAGGTTCTCATATTCGTTTCCTCTTGCCTCCTTTCCAGACGCATGCCTCTCCCTGTCTCCGCCTCGTTGCATCGCAGCCCGACGTTCACCTGTTAAAGTCGGTCGCGTGGTCACCGCATCCCTCCGTCGACGACCTCGTTGCGTGTGGCCTCTCCACAGGACGAACCGTTCTCTTCCGCCTCTCTTCTTCCTTGACAGTCCTTCCCAGCGCTTCCGGCTCGCCTAGCCTTGTGTCTTATCCTGGCCTTGTCACCCTCAACGTCCGCCACAGCCGTGCCTGTAACTCGCTCGCCTTTTGTCCTTCGGAGGCTGGACTATTGGCCGCCGGTCTAGACAAGGTTCGAAGTGACTTTTGCTTGCAAGTTTGGGATGTCGAGGCCGCGACGAGGTTTCTTACCGCTTCTGGAGAGGTTGGATCCGGCGACGGTCGAGCGTTGCAGACGGAACTCAAGCCTATTGCTCAATACGGTCGCGCGGAAGGCGTCAACTCGATCACATGGCTCGACGGCGGCCGGGGTTCGTGGGGGCCGGCCGGAAGGCAGCTTCTCGCCGGGATGGGAGGAAAATTGATTCGACTCTACGACCTGCGAATGTCGGCCGCGGCGACCTCGTTTGGACAAATGTCTCCTTCAAACGCCACTCCTTTCACCAGCGCGCCTTTGACGTATACCACGAAAGCCGTCCACGGACTCGTGGCAGATCCGTTCAACCCCTTTCGGTTTGCCAGTCATTCCATGGATACGGATGGCGTGATCAAACTGTGGGATGTTCGCAAGCCGAGCGAATATTTACTCAGTTGGAGCGAGGCGCAAGACGCCGGAAATGGGTGGGCGGCCATGGACGCCAGAGATGTCTCTTCTGGTGCTCATTCTCCGACGGCCATATCCGGAGTAGCGGCCGCAAGGTTGGCAAACCAACGCTCGCCTGCCAGCCCGTCCACTTCCCGATTCCCTGGCAGCTCTCAATTTGCTCCTCTGGCGGCCACGGCCGCGGCAGCATCTAGCAACTCTCCCTCTGCGCTGGCGGCAGGAGGAAGCACTGCCGGGGTCGCCGGAGGCGGCATTCTATCTAGCGTCGCGTTCTCGCCTAGCCGACCCGGCGTGATTGCGGCTCACGAGCGCGAAACTGGCGTGGTCCGCCTATGGCAGATCCAAGAGACTCAGGCCTTCCCACTTGTGAATGGCGGAGGGACTCATCTAGACGTCTCACCGGAGAACATGGTGCGGACAAATAAATGGGAACCTACTGATGAAGACGGCGCAGTTGGGGGGCTAGTGACCCCGAGCTCGGTCTTGCGGGGCACTCACAACCGTGGTTCGATGGATGCACGGTCGCTCCATGCGCTCGGCAGCCCACCTGTGCTGGCAGGCACTCGCCGTGTGCCACCCTTTTCGCAGCCACTGTCTATCTTCACGTTTGCTTCTCCCGGTTCTACCGCGGAGATACTGCCCAGGGACGATTTGCACCTCCTCGGCGTCTCTCGAAACGGCCAAGTCGTGGAGATGCGGCACGTGCCTGACGCGCGAGTCCAGCGGTGGTCCGGTGGCAGGGTTGGCGACTTTACGGTGACGGAGAAGCAAGTGGGCAAGGTTAGCAGCGATGCTGAAGAAGATCTCGATGAAGGGAAATGCTGGCATGCGGCCGTGGAGGCGCTACGAATCTTCCGTTCCACGGATCATGGTCTCGGCCCATTGCCTGACATGATTTTCACTGATCAAGCTGCAGCTCATCTGAGGACTACTCCGGCCATGCGGGACATGGTTCGTTCCCCTGGCGATCGGGCTTCTGGCTCCTATTTCCCGCCCTTTCCTTCTGATGTATCCGACTCCCCGATGGCATTCGGCGCCTCCTTCAGCACGTCCACTTCTGGTCCTTTCACGCCAACCATCAATACGTCCAATCTTTCGCCTAGTGCGAGGGCAATCAGGCGAAGCAGCAGTAGCGAGAGGCCCGGCTCGTCAAGGCTGGCCCGGGGCCTGAATTCCGCTATGGATAATGCCACGACGACGATTGGGGAGGAGGAGAAGAAGAATGTGGATGGCGGGGGGCAAAGGAAGGTTGCCTGGATGGTCAACATGGACATCAGCATGGTTGTGCGAAGAAGGGCGCAGCAGGGCTACGGAATGGACGTGAGTAAGAGCGAACGCCTCTTCGCGGAAGCACGACGCGCATGCTAACACGTCTGTCTTTATACGATCCAACACGCAGCCTTCGAAGAACCTTCGAATCATTCGGGATACGCACGGCTCGGGCAGCCATCTGGAAGAGCTCTGGCAGTGGATCGAGCGTGCTGTGCAGCACGCTAAGGGCAATGAGTCTCTCGTCGACGGTTTTGACTTCTCCTTCCACGGCGTCTTGGGCGCTTGGCTCGGTTTCCCCTTGCGCTCTTCCTCTCCGCCGCCGTCTTCTGAGGGCACGTCAACAGCACGAGCGACCACCTTCCACGTCTCCGAGGGTGCTTTCGGTGCTGCTGCCGCCGCGCTGAACGCCAAAAGAGGCGTCACTGTTAGTAACGTCATTCAGGGTGGCGCTACGAGCTCAAAGCCGGCACAGAGGAAGCTCGCATTAAGCATGTGTGGCGAAGACTTTGGTACCCTAGATGGCGAGAGCGTGCTCGCTAAGTGAGTGAGAGCTTCCGGTGGCTTACGCAGAGGCAACATCCTAACTCATCAAGGCTTGCTCCGGCTTCTTATTTTTAGATTGGAGAGCCGGGGCCAATTCGCGAGGGCAGCGGGTTGGGCGTTTTTTGTTGGTAACACAGAGCGGGCGATCCAAGCTCTGAAACGCAGTCGCGGTGGGTGTTTTCCTTCGCTTTTTTAATTTGGTTTTGTCCCGCAACGCGGAGCTGATCGTCGGTCTGGTGGTTGTAGACGAACGCCACAAGCTCATGACTGGCATCCTTGCCGCACATCTGGCCGCGCATGGCCCGGTTGGCCGGGCGGGAAAGGGTGTGATGTCTCCGGATGTCGATCCGGGAACGAGCAAGGTGTTCGAGGAGACCTGCGGTTCGCTCTCCTCCAGCATCGACGACCCTCACTTACGAGCCGTGTTGACGTACGTAGCTGGAGGGGAGTGGGAGGAAGTGCTTGATGAAGAGAGTTTGCCGCTCGCCGAGAGGCTGGCTATCGCTTTGCGATTCTTGTCCGACGAAAGTGTGAGTGACACGTCTAGGATGCGTATGGGTGTTTGGGAGGTCAGCTGGGTGTATTGGCTGATCGATCTGTCTGTCAATTTTGCCTCCTTCAGCTAACTTCATATCTGACCAAGACAGCTCATTGGCTCATCGCGCGGGGTGATCCGGAAGGTATCTTGCTCACAGGCTTAACGGCGGACGGAATGTCCCTCCTAGCCTCCTACCTCGACAGAACGGGCGACCTGCAAACCCCAGCCCTGGTGGCATCCTACGTTCACCCCGCGCTTCTCCAATCTCCGACAGCGGAACGCTGGATCGAGGACTATCGATTTGTGCTCGATGGTTGGCGGATGTACATGGAGCGCATTCGCTTCGACCAAGGCAGAGGTCGGTGGGCGAGGGAGATGGCCGTGGGAAACGTAGCAGGAGGAGGAGAGGGTACCGCTGCGTCGTTGATTGGCGTGCCGAAGCCCCAATTGCGCATACGGTGCAACTTCTGTCAGAAACCAATCTCGCATCAGTACCAGACTGAGCGAAGGACGGCGGGGGCGTTACCGAAAGACGGTGGCGGGGGCGGACTCGGGGAGGTGTTGAGGAGAGAAGGCAAAGCGGCGGGAGAGACACAGAGGGTGAGTGGCTTTGAGATCTCTTCACTTCTCTTCTTTGCTCAGGACTATTCACTGATTTGCCTGGTGATCTTTCGCTACGAGCAGATTACCCACTGCCCACACTGCAACCGCACCCTTCCCCGATGCCCCATTTGCTTGCTCCCACCAGGGGAGCCTATCGATCCCGTATTCGAGCTGGAGAGAAGCAAGCATCGGCTGCTCCCGAACGGAAAGATACTTGATGCGTTCGCCATTTGCCACTCTTGCAAGCACGGCGGTCACTCTCAACATGGTGAGCGGGTCGTCCTCAGGAAACGTTCGCAGATGAGATGTGTATATCTCGGAGAGTCGGCTAATCCGTGCAACCTTCCTTCTCTGTCCCCGCCCCGTCCAGTCCTGCTGCATTTTTACGGCGCCAACGGCACGCTCCCACTGTCCGCCGAGGATGTTCTTCCAAACGGCGATGGCACAAGCATGCTCGGCGACGAGCGGCGCGCGCGCAGAGGCCGCAAGACGTGCGCCGTACCCGGCTGCGACTGTGTGTGCATCGACCCGTAACTGACTACACGGGGGATTGTAATCGCCGTGTGAGGATCTTGCAGGGGTTTCGATGCCGACTTTTTCTTCCGTGGTTGGGTTTCGCATCGCATTTCTTTGTAATTCTAGCTTGTCCACATCCCTTCTTTCGGAATACTTTCTAATGCTTCTAATACAGGGTTTCCAGGATTCGGGAATGTTCCACCATGTCCAGTCCTATATGCGATCCGATGCCAAAAAGCGATCCGATCAGGTCCTGAGAGGGCGGGTGGGAGTCAAGTCAGATATACTTCTTGTCCAAGAGGTACTGGACAATGATCTTGACGCTGTCCTCGACGCTAGTGGAGTCGCTCTTGATGTGGATTTCGGGAGACGGCGGAGCCTCGTAGGGGGCGGAGACACCGGTGAACTCTGGGGGTCCCGGACCGAACGGTTACGATGGCGAGAGAAGCTCAGGAATTGGTCAGACACGTGAAGTCGGCGCCGTGCGGGCTATCGATAATGACGCAAAACTCGGCTTCAGCTCCCTTCCAACTCACCCTTAATCTCTCCCGTCCTAGCCTTTTTGTACAGACCCTTGGGATCCCGCTTCTCGCACTCTTCCACGCTGGCGTCAACGAACACCTCGACGAAAGGCAACCGGTCCCTACCTTCCTCGTGCAGCTTCCGGGCCACCTGGCGGTCCGCGATGTAAGGGGAGATAAAAGAGGTGATGGCAATCGTGCAGGAGGAGGCGAAGAGGTAGGAGACCTATGCGCGTTCCGGGGCGCGCGTCGATGCATGAATGAGGGAGTGGACAGCAAGCAGTTCGTCAGCCAAAATCCTTAAGGCGATGACAAGGAGACCTGCAAACACGAGGTCGCTTTAGTTTACGTCCGCATGGACACAATCGCTAGTGACCAACGTCTCACTCTGTCACTCCGCCCCTCACCCGGCCCCATTAACCCACCTCAGCGATCCTGCGAATGTTCTCGTTCCTGTCCTTCTCCGAGAAGCCGAGGTCCTTGTTGAGCCCGAAGCGGATGTTGTCCCCATCAAGACGGAAGGCGTTTTTCTTCAAGTGGAGGAGGTGCTGCTCGAGGGCGCAGGCGATGGTAGACTGTTGAAGAAGATAGGGCCCGGAAACGTCGAATGAGCGAACAGAAATGCGGGGAAAGCTTGCGTGGGCTTCGCGCCTACGAAAAGGAGGCGCGTGTTTCCTATCTTTCCAGCCCAGAATGTGACGTATCGTCCCGCTCACCTTCCCCGAGGCCGAGAGACCGGTGAGCCAGATGGTGACGCCACCCTGAGCAAGGGACTCAGAGCGCTCCTTGTAGGAGACGGAACCTGAAGGCGGACACGAGAAGGGCGGGTGAGCCACGAGCAAAAAGCTTCGATGCACGGGGATGATTGTACATGACTAAAACTTGGCAACCGAGCCAGCCAGCGCCGCGATTCAACTCACCCTCGTGGAAAGTAATGTTAGTAGCCATCGCGAGAAGGTGGAGGAGGACAAGTACGCCTTGCTCTGCTCCGAGGTTGCCGAGACGAGGGAAATAGAAAGATATTGCGGAAATAGACGGCGATAATTGTATGGGACCTGCGCACGGATCATCTGTACAGACCTTGTAAAGCCTTCCCACCTCGCAGTTACCTCTACGATCACCTCGGTCAGAACTCGTTGAGATGTTGTAGCGACGGTAGGCTGTGCAAAACCACCCACCCCCAATAATATGCTTCTTTCCATTTTCTTGTTGCTCTCGACCGACTTCAAACACAAGTGACAAAAGCTCAAATTCCATCGGGCAGTAATGAGAACTATACAGTCTCGAGAAAAAAGGGGGCAAGGAAGCAGTTACATGACTGGCCTCTCTAAAGGTCAGAAGAAGAGAAAGAAATTCGATCCGAAGTTTCCGAGTGGATGAGAAAGGAGCGGCGAATATCTACCATTCCACAAGCTGATGACATCACACGAATCGTGACCGGGCAAGGCGAGGCGACGGCGGGCGTCAACTCGGTTTACTTCTTCTCCTCGGGGGTCGTAGCAAAGAGGTAGCTTTGGTACCAGGTAAATCCGGGAATAAAGCGCAGGCAAGGGGGTGAGCCTCCGATTGCAAGAATACGTACGAAGCACACGCAGATCAACCGCCAACCCACCCTTGACCACCAAAAACGGCAAAGAGGCCAACGGTCACGGCGCTCACCACCCGCCTGTCCCAGGCTTTCGGGTTCTCCCGGTGAGTGTAGGCGGCGTAGCCGACACCGGCGAGGATGGCGGCATTGACTGACAACGGCGATGAAGAAGGATAGACGAAGTCAACATCATGACAGATTCACCCTCTGTTCAAGTCATCCAACGCTTACAAGCACCAAGAGCGGTACCCCAGTACCGCTTATCCCTGGAGAATGTGTTCCAAGCGCCGATGATGGCATGTTCCGTGTCCTCGGCCGCCTTCTTAATCCTCTTCTCTGCCTGGCGCTTCTTCGCGCGCGCCTTGGCCTCCACCTCATCCTTCTTGGCTCGCTGCTGCTTCTCTTTCGCCAGCGCTTCTGCCTCTAGACGCTCTTCCTTCGTTCGGGTGTGTGGATGCGCAGGATCGAACGAAGAAGGAACGGTGTTCCTGATGCAGCGCAACCGGGGCGATGTGCGGCGCAGAAAAGATGAAGCAGAAGGGAAAATGAGCTCATGGTGGCGACGACATTGAACGACCGTCAATGTCGCCATCAGCAGACCACTCACACTTTCTCGCTGTCCACGTCCGGCGCACTCTCCAAGGACACAGTACTAGACTGAGCATTGTCAGCCGGCTGGCCTTCGAGAAGGTTCGGGTCAGGCTGAGGTTGCTCCTCCGCCGGAGGGGCTGTGCGCGGGTATCCACAGGTCACGAAATGAAAAGCAAGCGTGAGCACTCCGCCAAGTTTGCTAAGTGGCCCGGCGCATCAAACTTGGTGGCGTGTAAACCTCGCACTGAAACGAAGGGTCAGAGGGACCGGCAGCCTCACCGTTGTGCGCGGCAACGGAAGCGTAGCTGGGTGGGTCAGGGTGAGAAGGAAGATAGGGGTTCCAACGGGAATCTGGGGTGAGCGCTCTGGATCCTACCATTTAATCTGTTCACGTCCGGGTTCACATTCCTCGTCTCAAACGGAGGTGGACTCGTGTCTGAACCGAGCTCGCGTGACCCGGTTGGTCCATCCAAGTCGAGGCACGCACAGGCGACGGTTGAGGAAGCGGATTGACTCACCTCATTGTGACGAGGATGGATGGAGATCGTTTGTCGAAGACTCTGAAGGGCGAAGAAGGACGGTGAAGATGGACGTAGAGGTGAGAGAGTCTAGGAACTGCATGCCAACCGGAGACCGGCCTCTTGTCCATTGCTCCCCCATGACGTAACCATGCCGGCCACAATCGGCTGGTGCATGTATCGTCACGTGCGAGGCGGCGTTAACCGAGTCGCGGAAGTCTTGGCTCTACATTGTCCGATCCCGGACACCGACCACCCCCAATCATCTTCCCCCGTCCCTCTTCCCAGCTTTTTCATCTTCTCCTTTTCGGAGAGTCTGTCGAGCCACAATTGGTGCACATGATCAATTCCACGAATTATCAGGTTAGGCCGTACATATCAGAGCCCGTGGCGATACTCCAGTGGACAAGTCGCTGTGCATCTTGTTTTGAGGCACCCTCGATGTCTATGTAGTGTGATGACCACTGGCTCGTCCCCCGGCACGCATGCGGCCGAGCACACTTGCCCACTATTTGGGACCAGTCTGGCCTTGTTTGAGCTGACGACGGCGATGAGACGCCTTCTGGCTGTTTTACGGCGTTGCATGGCACGTTTCGCCGTTTATGGCCACCATTGCCGTCGCTGTTGCTTTTGCTTGCAAGAACTTTTTTCCCTTCGGTCCTGCCGTCTGTTTTTTTCCCTTCTTCCATCCCACTCCAGACCCGGAGTTTGTGTCCTTACAGCGTTTTTATCGCCCTGATCTTGTCTTTCCGGTGGTGTGGTACAGCATCCTGTCACGCTCCAATGAGTGCAAATCTTCTGGCGTCGAACTCGCATTGTACGGGCGACGAAGTCCAGTCTGGCGTGAGTCCCAACCTTTCCAATCTTCTGGTCGCAAAGTCCGTACGCTCAAATTGTTGTCTTCCTTCGCCTTGATGGATGTCGCACTGACCGCAAGCCTGTCGCGAGTTCTGGATCGGCAGGCTCTCACCCTCTGCTGCTTAGTTCTTCGGCCTGCACCAGTGATCAGAATCTTTACCATCATGGCTTCAAATCGTTGACGGACTTGCCCAGCCCTCCTCTAGACGACATGGACCCCACCGTTAACACTCAAGTTCCTTTTGATCACGGCAAAAAATTAGAATTAGCTCGGCTGAGGCGACAAGTGGGCCTGCTAATGACAGCGCCCGAAGTCCAGTTCGCCGACAATGTCTGCAGGACGAGGCCTGAACATGTCCCCGTCGGTCCGTCAAGTCCTAATGTTATAATGGCGCGCGACGAGAACATCCGGACTTGTTCGCACAGACCACATTTTGTCACCTCCCCAGACCTGCACCACGGGCCGCCATCCGGAGAACAGTCGCGGTCGGACATATCGTCACCTACGGCTTCCATCATGTACGGTCGCGGGTTGGGAAAACTGTCCGCAAACTTCTTCAAGAGGTTTGGAAAATGGGTGGCGGGCGAAGCTAAGGACCACCTCCTCGGTTCAGGAAGTCTGACTGGAACGCACAACTCACCGAAGCACAAGCAAGTGGGCTTCGGCGGGGAATTTCTGCGAGCCCGTCAGGACCGTCTGGAGTTGTCATCTATCATATCCAGACAGCACCATACGAATGGGCAGAGGCAAGCTCGAGGCAATTTTAATGCTCCTCGTCCGTGGCCCTCTTTTCACGCGCATCGTGGTCTTTTAGAGGAGGACTTTGAAGTCGCCGGAGAGCAGTCGACCGAGACCGGCTCGGATGTGGTCTTTTTTCGAACGGATTGCCGCGGACAGTCGCGCCCACGCAGACCTCGTTCGCCTCCTCCCAAGGTCCGCCACCCCGGTCAAGTCCTCGACCGCGGTCAAGCGGCGGGCCCTATTCCGATCCGACGTTCGAACCTCCCCAAACGCGGCAATATGGACATCGCTCATCCAAAGAAAAGGTATAGGTTGCATTCGCCTCCCACGCCATCTCCCTCGACGCCCACTGCAACAGGTCGGAAATCCGAAAAGCAGATAGGAGAGTACAAGTTGCTGTTCCGTCGTCGGAAGGAGCACCCTATGCCAGCTCTCCGACAGGTGCCCCAGCGATTTCGCAGGTCTGAAGCTGAGTTCAGGAGCCCATTCAAGCCAGATGTTGAAGACGGTATTACAGGGCTCATCGTACCCGTTCAAGGCGCCGGAGCCACCTTAGTGGAGTGCGAAAAGGAGGAGGAAGAGGATAGCGAACAGACGACGCTTGAGCGACGGGAGAAGAAATTGTCCACGGTTGACGTCGACAGGAAATACAGGGGATACAGTCTAGCGCTCTCGGTTAGTCCTTTTGCCGTCCTACCGCATTTCATTTCGGGAGTCATTTTGTCGACCTATAATTGTGTTTCTTCCGTGTTCCAGCGCCGACCAGATGGTACCCGCTCCCGACCAACTTACTACCTCTCTCCGATGGCTGTGGAAGTGATCCTGCACGGCCGAAGCGACTCGCTCGTCCGGCGCGCTAGACCGCTCTCGCCTAAGGAAACTCCTTGCAGGTCTGGCCCCCAGTCCAAGCTGCCTTCACCTGAGACATCTCTACCAGCTTCTGGCCGGACGTCACCTCAGGTCTCAGTCTCTGGGAGGATGGAAAGTTCTGTGTGGGTGGCCACACCTGACATTGAACACCACAGGAAGCATAGATATCATGCAGGACGGGGGGAGCGAGAAGGAGAGGGGGAAGCGGAAGAGTCGGACGACGAACTGGCAGAGCTAAGAGAGGCCATGCTCAGCGCACCTCTGCCTGCACATATGCTTGACCAGCTCGATGTCTGGTCCTTTCCTGACATTATCAACACCTTCAACTCTGGTTCGAGTTCTCGCTCTCGCTCACGCCCAGGCACCGTGCTAAAGTGGCCATCAAAAAGGGCTACAAGCCTCCGACATAGGGATACTGATGATGATGCCAGCACTTGTCCTGTGGAGTCTTCATCGGAAGAGGCTGCTTCCTCCTTGTTGTCATCAGCACCATCCTCTCTCCCAGCAGCAGTGGCAAGCAGGGTACCTTCCGGGAAATCACACGTTTTGCCCACTGCGACTACAACAGGAGGAGCTTTCTCAGACAAGACATTCGAATGGCTGCGATGGGCTTGCCAGGTACCTCCTTCTCCTGAAGGGGACGCTTGCTGTCGGTGGACGGCGGATCTGTCCTTGAAAAAATCAAACCAGTGCCAAGGTGGAAGGCCCGCTGCATCTGATGATGCTGACCAGCGTCAGCGGGATGGAGAAGAAGCGGAACAAGGCAATGGGAAGAGCCGAGCATACAAGACGGTCCGAGGGTTCCAGTCTCAGCACCTTGTTCCTCCTGAAGAAGTGTTCCAGGGTCATTCTCCAACTACTCGGCGTTTCCCAGAGGAGGAGAAGTACAACGGTCTACCAGATGGATATGAGGACCAATATGAAGATGACCCTGATTTCGGGAACTACGGCATAGCACAGGACCACCACGACATCGAGGAGGGTGTTGATGAGCCTAGCTACTGCACCACTGCTCGCCGACTTATACAAGCGTATGAAAGCTCTTCCTGGACCTCATATGTGCCCAGGAACGACGACGACAAAAATGATCAATGCGGATCAGACCGTTTCCGCTCGGGCTCGAGCCCCTCGAATCCGCTACTCAGGTTCACCCGGATCGCTTCTTCACCTTTCTCGTCTTCCACATCTCTCTCAGAGACTCGTCGTTGGCGTCTGGCTCGAAAGCGAAGATCTCTCCGGTTGCATTTCTCCTCCAGCGGTTCGCCCTCCTCTGCTTCTCCAATATCCTCACAAGTGACTTCCGTCTCTGCTTCAGAGCCGAACAGCACGCTCACCACTCCCGTTTCTCCTTCATCCACGCTTGTCGCCTCTCCCAACCACTTTGTTTCACGTGGTTTGGACGTCAGAATTAGTGACGTCGACGTCACCGTCGCTCCCTCTTGTCGTTCGCACTCTCAACCCGATGTCTTCCACTCATCTGCCTAGAAATTTTAATAGCCCGTCCGATACGCCAATGCCATGGACACGTCTGACCCAGTCACTGCGCGCACGGAAGTGGGCTCTGCGAAGACTTCGGAGACGGAAGCTGAGGTGAACGGCTTCCTCGCTTCGTGTCCCACTTTGTCGTGTGCTATCGCAAGGGTGCCCCTATGCAATAGCATGCGGAATCGTATCAGGAAGTTGTCTTAAGAGCGGGATAAGACCAGGACTACGCTACAGGGTAGATTGGCATCCAGAATCACGACTCGAGTCCGTGCGGGAGTGGAAAGCGCCTCCCTCGTAAGGAGGAAGGCGGGAGCAAATGGGAAGATGGCGACATGGAGTGGACGCTTGGAACTGAGCAAGAAAAGAGAGGCCTCGTTCACGACAAGATCACCCTTCTTCTCCTTTGGTCTCGCAAACCTTCTCGTGACCAGCACGAGGGGGCGAAAGGACGTAATGATCGGATCGGTCATCGACAGGTGAGGCTCACGCGAAACCTGCGCGACCCGGAGCAACCATGGTCGTCTTGTCCGTTCGTTCCTTCAAGCAGCCCCACCCGCATGGATGATCTCGACGGGCACTCCGTTGGCGTTTGCGCCCTGAGACTGCTGTCCGGCCGAGCCTTGGGAGTTGCCGGTCGACCCGCTCGTGCCGTTCCCCTGGCCAGTGTTCGTACTGTTACCGGCCGTACTTGTAGCCTGAGGAGTGGCGGCAGACGCCGATGCGCCTTTCTGAGAGCCCCTTCCATTGCATTTGGTTTTACCAGTCTCTCCCTGAGCCGTCCCACTCGGCCCGACGCCCATGGCGCTGCCGGTCCCGGATCCGATCGTGGAGGTGGTCGAGTTGCTTGCGGAGGCGGTCGAGGTGCCTGCGGAGGCGGTCGAGTTGCCTGCGGAGGTGGTCGAGTTGCTTGCGGAGGCGGTCGAGTTGCCTGCGGAGGTGGTCGAGCTGCCTATCGCACCAGCACCCTGCTGTCCATTGGCGACATCGGGAAAATCAGACGTGGTGGCTGCGGGTAGTAAAAATAAGAAAAAAAACAAAGATTGAAGGGGATGAGCTGTCTGTTTCGGCAGACAAGGGACACAAGGTCGATGGCGATATCGATTCCCGGGGTACCCTGCATTGGCGAGAGATTATCGAAACGACACTGACTTCCATCGCTGCCGGACGTAGACTGGCCACCTTGAGTAGCGCCTGTGCGAACGAAGACCGGCAAGGAAACGGGGTGGACAGTGAGCAAGCCATCTATCTATCGACATTGGGATGAGCTGTTCGCCCACGACGATGAAGCAAGATGACTCACCCGCAGTCGCAGAGGTCGTGGCACCTGGAGACGCAGAAGTTCCGGTGCCGGTGCCAGCAGCGCCTGTGCCAGAGGCAGTGTCAGTGCCGTTGCCGGCGCCAGTACATGCACCAGCGGTGGTGCCAGCGCTGGCGTGCTTTCCGAGCAAACCGCCGCCTCCACCTCCGGCGGCCGCCTGTCCTTGTCCCTGTCCTCCCACCGCTCCTTGGCCCAGTGCGCCGAGCAAGCCTGTCAAATTGTCCTCAGTCGCTGCACCGGTAAAAGTCGTGCCGCCGGACCCGCCGACGCGCTTCTCGTACGCGTGCACCTGGAGCTGGAGGGAGGAATCTTGAAGAGATCTTGACATCCGCGGGGCGAGGGCGAAGGGAGTGGGAGCGGCCACGGCACCCTCCAGGGGCACGACAACGCTGAAGAGGGAGAGGGAGAGGGAGAGGGAGAGGATGACGATAGACATCAGCTTGGTCGGAACGAACGCCATGTCGACGGCGTTTTTTGTTCTGTGTGGCGAGTTAAAACGGCGCAAAGTCCGAGATGAGCTTAAGCCGGCGAACCCAAGCTGGCCAGGGTGAAGGAACGTGAGAGAGCGGGTGAAAAATACCTTCAAAAGAGGACGGCCGTTCTAAGAAATGGGACAACAGTACCAAGTAACGGAAAAGAAGAGAGAGAAAAAAAAAGAAAAGAGGTTGTGCGAGTTCGAAGGGTCGCCCTGCGACAATGCAGAAGGTCCTAGGAAGCCGGATTCGTCTGCTGTTAAGGGACAGGAAGACAGAAAGAGGAGGGAGAGGAGAACGGCAAGCGGAGGGAAAGAAAGGACCGAGGATGTATGTGACGAGGAGACCCTGTGAGCGCACTTATATAATATGTCAGCGACGAGGGTGTCATCGGAGGGTGCGTACGGGCGAGGCGGCCATGCCAACGATTTCGAAATGAGCAACGTCACACAAGCCGAGCCGAGCGAGCGTCCCGATACACCATTGTGTGCTGTGTGGGCGAGCCAGACGCCGACGACACCGACGACGCACGAGAATATTTCCCAAATGACCGAACAACAGCAACAACAACAACAACAACAACCACCCAAGCGGGCCCAAGACCGTGCCTTGTCAAGAAACAAGGGCGAACGCGGCTGAAGGGATAGGATAGGATAGGATAGGTGGATGGGCTCGGATGCGCTTGGTTGACGATCTTTCTCTCTGCCTGCCGCGTCGCCTATGTTGGGCGGGATCATCCATGACGGCATGCCATATTTGACTTGCTGTTCGCCAGGCGTCGGCGGCGTGTCACAAAAGAGCGCCTAGGCAGGGCGTCGTCTCCTCCTGTACAAAGGGAGGGGTCCAGTCCGTCTCGTCTCGACGGCGACGGCAACGACGACAATGGCGTTCGTCGTCAAGGTGAGCCGGCGAAACAGCCCAGCCTAAATGAAACGCCGCAGCCACAGCCGCAGCCGCAGCGCAGTCAGTGACTTGAAAAGGGAACGAACGCGATTGCCCCAATTTGTTAGATACAAAAAGTCGGAAACGAGAACAGGACAGATCGCAAGAGAACAGACAAACAACACACACGGGACACATGACATGATCAGTTTCGTAGAGGATACGAGAGGGCGAGGAGCTGAGCGGGAGAACGAGAGAGAGAGAGAGAGAGAGAGAGGGAGACCGGGACCGACAGCGAATGAAATAGAGGTAGAGAAGAGAAGGACGATCTGCCAGAGACCAATCAGGACCGGTCAAGGTTCATGGGGGAAGGGGGGGGGATATGAGAGAGGGCAGAGGCGAAGAGAACGAAATCGAGACAGGACTTGAAGAAAAAATACTCGTGAGTTTTCATGACGCGTGCATGCGAGTGGACCGGAGAGAAAATGGGGGAATGGGTCATGCGGTGAAGCGAGGCGTGACGGAGGCGGAAGCAATGGAGAAGCGAGATGCCATGTGCGAGCGACGATGGTTGGGAGTCGAGTCGGAACAGTCGAGCGGGCCAGTCAGGGAACCAAAGGAAAGGAGGGAAGAGAGAAGGAAGCGGACCGTCCTCAGCAGCCAAGGCGAGCCAGAACGGCGAAGGAAAGGAGGCGGAGCGATCCGAGCCGAGAGCTCGACGAGCGCGTCGGACGGATAAAGATCCTAGTGAACCGAAACCGAGACTAAATCTCCACATCCTCATCCAGCGCCAGAGGCGGCATCATCATGCCTGGAATGCCGGAGAAGAGAGGAGAGTGGAGAGTGTTGGCGCCGAACACCGATAAAGGTACCTTTTGCTGCTCGCCTCGGTCGCGCTCCTGCTCGCGGCGGGGTGGAGATGTGTGCGAGTGGGGAAGATGGGACGGGGCGCTGGAGGCCCTGGGGGGCTTAGCTGCCTCATCCGCTTGTCGCCCATGGCCATCCACGGGTGCCGTTGGTGGCGCAGACGCCGGCGCGGCAGCTGCGAGTCCGTTCGTGGCGAGCGTCGGTGCGGTCGTCGAGGTGGGAGAGCCAGCAGGGCTAGGCATCGGGGAGGGGGCGAGGATCTTGAGCTTGGGAAGCTGCACCTTGCGTGCGATGTGGCTACCACCGCCACCGGTGGCGCCCGGGCTCGACGCCGCCGCCGCTAGCTTGGCGTTGGCTTCCGTCGTCGCTCCAGGGGACAACGCATCAGCTTTGGGTTTCGGTTCCGGAAGGGGGCGAATGAAAGGAGCGGGGGGACTGATGGACGAAGCGAACACTCCGTTCTCCTCGCCTCCTCCTGCCGACTTGGCCGCCGCCGCGGCGGCAGCCGCTTCGCGTAGCTTCTTCTTCTTGAGCTTCTTCGCTTTCTTTTTCACCTTTCTCGCCGCGACGCCCCATGCGGCCGGGGCCGAGCCGCTTTCGCCCGTGCGGAACGGGTCGCCGCCGCCGCCTCCATGAAAAGGAGCGAGAACAGGAGAGACGAGGAACGTCTCCATGCGACGTTTCCTCGCTTTCCGTTTATTCTCGTCGTCCTCGCAGAGCGTGGCGTCCAGGGATGTGGCAGGGTAGTTGGAGCGCAGGATACGAATGGGGAGCAGCGCTCCAGCGTGACCGCCCACATGACCGTTCGAAGAACGATGGTGGTGTCCGCTCTGGCTGCGCGCGCTGGGGCTCTTCTGCTGTTGCTGGACGGCGAGGAAATAGGATGTCATCGGATTGGAGCCGGGGGACTGCGTGTTGTTGCGGAAAGCGCCAATGGGGATGCGGTCCCACCGCGAGAGGTCGCAAAGGTACCTCCTCGAGCCGCCGCCAGCGGTCAAACTCTTCCTCCTCCCGCTCACCGACGCCCCGCTCCTGCCGGCGGCGGAGTCGTCCATCTCCGCATCGTCCGTGTCGTCTCCGCTGCTCGGGCCGACGCCGCGGGCCAGGACGCTGCAATCGAGAATGTCGTCAAGGTCCATGGCCACGTCCTCCGGACCGAGGTCCGAACTGTACCGTTCGTCCTCTTCAAAAGGATCGGGCATGAGGAATCGCGTCGGCCCGGGCACATGCAGACGACCGCGCTTGGACGAGTTGGTGGAAGACGACTCGCGCCGCTGGAGGCCTCTCTTTCGCTTGCTGCTCGTTCCCCTGCTGCGAATCGTGCCGCGGCCCGAGAAGGGAGACGGTGTCTCTTGCTGTCCGTCAATCACGGCGCGATGCTCAGCCGAAGCGGCCGCGGGCATGAAGCTGCCCATCGGAGGCAGGACTCTCGGCTTGGACGGGATGTGAGGGCGAGACGGCGAGAGAGGCGCGGACAAAGACAGAAAATTGTTTGAGCGCGGAGGACCGAGCGCTGAGGACTTGCCCTTGGTGGTACCGTCGTTCGTCGAAGGGAGCGACGCCGAACCGTGACTGGGCGACGCGGTGGGCGACGGGATGCTCGAATCGACCGTGGTCGCGCTGCCCGTGCCGCTGGCGGCGATGGCGGCGTTGGCAGCCTCGGCGGCCATCTTGGCCGCCTTGTTGTTGCGAGCGAGGAGGGCTGCGCGGGGGTTACGACGTCCACGCGGCGTGATGGAGCCGATGAGGAGCCGCGGGAAAGGCATGTCTTCCTCGGGTAGTTCGTCCGTCGTATCGCCATCATCCCACGCCTCGTCACCGGGGCCGACACCCCAGAGAGAACCTGCAGAGCCCGACAGGCCGGCGATATGAGCGTCCTCCCAGTCGGAATCGTCGTCGCCACTCTCCGCGAACTCGAACTCTCCATCCGACCCGAACACGGCTTCACCACCCCGGGCGCGCGCATAGATGAGACGGCCGTCGAGGTCTTCGATGACGATGAGAGGGACTTCCTCCTGGTAACGCATAGGAGGAGCGGCTGAAGCTTCATTGGCCGCCTGACCACCACCAGCGTCGAGCGCAGCGAGAGCATTGCTGGTGACGGGGGCGGTGGAAGTCTCTGCACCACCGCCGAGCTCCTCGATCTCGCTCATGTCGTCGTCGTCGTCCGAGTCGTCGTCCGAGTCGTCATCGTCGGTAGAGCCATCACTGCTATTATCTCCGACAATGCCCTGATCGTCGTTGTCGGAGCCGAAAAAGTCGGTGAAGCTGGGCTCGGACGAGGAGTCGAAGCCCCCGTCAAAGAAGAGGTCGTCCGGGGTCACGCCGAAACCGTCCCGCGTCGCCAACTCGTCGTCGTCCGCGTCTTCGTCGTCATCGGAGCCGGGGCCTCCGCCGTCACGTACGCGTAACGAGCCGGCGCCCGCCTCTCCTCCTTCGTCGTCCGTCTCCGCCCCCGCCTCCTTGTCGTCCTTGTTCTTGATCTGCTTCCTGTCCCGGTTTCCGCCCCCTCTCCGACCCCACTCTCCCATTCCACCTCGGCCCCTTCCGTGGCCAGGGAACTGCTTACCTCCGCCCTCGAGGAGGCTGCGGCGCACCCGAGCACGGGCTTTGGCCTCGTTGGCGGCCTTTTCGGCTTCCTCGATGAGGTAGCTCTCTTCCTCTGCTTCGAGAGCGCCAAGGTTGGGAATGTTAGAATCGTCCGAGTCGATCAGACTCTCCTCGTCCGAGCAGAGCCTCGCCTCGAGATCTGTGGTGCCAACGGTGCTGTCGAATTCATCGTCGGAAGCGACGTCGCCATCATGGTCATCGTCGTCGTCATCCTCATCCGCGCGGTCCCCCTGCTCTTCCCCTTCATTTTCCGACGGCACTTCAGTCAGATCGCTGTCGGTTTCGTAACCGAGCTCGAGCTTAGTGTCCGCTTTCTTCGTCCTGCGGTTGGTGGCCATCGAGGCATGACCAGCTTGGTTGGCTCGCTTGGAAGCGTGCTGAACCTTGGAGGTGTCGCCGACTCGTTCGCCGGCGGAGCGAGGGGCGACACGCAGCTTGATGGAGAGGCCGGCGGCGTCGGCGGCCGACGCCGAGGCGGCCGCATGTGCGTGTTTGTGTGTGTGCTTGTGATTGTGAGGTTTTCCGTCCGCTAAACGGGGGGGCTGATGATGTTGCGGCCGGGATAGGTGATGCATGGCATCGCTGGATGGGGACGTGGGGGATGGCGAAGAGCGCTTTGTATGCGGTTGAGTGCCTTTTGTGGGAGAGGTGGGATTGGCCCGTTTGGATCGAGCGTCTGCGAGGAGGGACGAAGAGAGACGGGGATGAGAAGTCGGGTCACGTACACCCTCCACCCCGGGTCGGTCGTACGACCATGGTGCACACGAGGGCCTTGAGCTTGCCGCCCGACCGGCGTTGATGGACTGGACACGGCATACACTCACCGCCCTTCTTGGAAGCAAGCTGACCGGTCATTTTCGCCCAAGATCGTGCTCTAGTCTATGTATCCTTCTGGGTGTGGAAGAGAAAGGGATGAAAGGACCAATGTTCTTTTCCCGCGCTCAAAGCGCGTCGGCCACGTTACCGGCGACGGGGGCGCACAGAGGTGGGGAGAGGGCGGGGAGAGCGGGTTCGAGAGCGGTGACGCGGGTGCGGTTGCGGTTGTGGTGAGGCGTGTTGGAAAAGGCAGGGTTTTTCTCGACGAAGCTGGTGAGCTCAGCGAAGGGGGTTCGGTGTCTGAGCGGAGCGTCGGCCGTGCGCATGATTCGCGAGTGCGAGTGCATCGACGGGGGCGTCTGCGCGGAGAGGGGAGGAAGAGGGGAGGAAGAGGGGAGGAAGGGATGATAAGGGGGAAGGTGAAGGTGAAGAAGGGTGAAAGGTGAAGAAGGTAAAAGGTAAGTAAGTGGAGTGCGGACGGGAGGAGACGCCGGAGACGAGGCCGACTGTTTTTCGGGGGCTGTCCATCGAGTTGGGCCCGCTCGAAGAAATGCCGCCACCGACGGACAGCGCCGCGCGGGTCGTCGTCGTTGTCACAGCTCACCTGATCATCAACAATCGTGCGAGAGCGGGAGGCGGGTGCGACGGCGTCGACGGTGTGGCGATCGCTTCGTGGGTGGAGGTGGGTGACGACGGACTGACTGACGTCGTGTCGTGTCGTGTCGTGTCGTGTCGTTCGTTGTGCGACGGTGAGGGCAGCAGGAGCGAGCGCAGCCCAGAGATTGATTGATGAGTCTGCGACAAACGCGGCGCCGCTTTTTTTCTTTTCAGCCGGCACTGCCGTTGAGCGAATCGAATGCAGCGAGTCGCCGCAGCATCCACCAACCTCTTCCGGCCAAACGTCCGACGTCCGACATTTCGACGCTCGACGCTCGACAAGAACGAAAGAGACAGACAGACGTCCACCCCGTCGCCTTCGCTCTTTAGCACCCCGCCATGACGCTTCCGCCGCCGACGTCCTCCTACATCGCCCGGCACGCCCTGCGCTCCAAGCCCTCCAACGGCGTCACCTCCTTCGTCCTCCAGTGCCGCAAGCTCGTCTTCGAGTACTGCGAGCAATGGCCCTCCAACAAGGGCCTCCGTGACTTTCTCGACAAGGACGTCGTGGAGTTGGCGCGCAAGAACGGGAGCGTAGAGGTTGTTGTTAAGCAGCGCCCTTTCCATCAACCCATCGTCAGAGGCTTCTACAGTGAGTCAACGTCCCGGTCATCGCATCCCATCCCGTCGCTGACTCGCTCCTCCGCTCCTCCTCCGTCTCTCCCAACGCCCAGTGAACGGCCGAGAAAAGACGATCGGCCTACGAAACCTACCCCGACAAAGCGTCGCCTCCAAAGTGCAACTCCTCCTCGATTCTTCCGGCGCAAAGATCAAGCCACTCAAGCGCCATCCCGTCGAGAGCTCCAACGAGAGCGTACGCGGCGTCTGGAGCCCTTTGCACGGTGGCGATGGCCGTGTTTGGCGGATATGAGCGCCGTCAGAGCGCACAGTTGGGGTTATCGGTGTGGGTGGCCTCGGCCTAGTTTGTCAGAGACGGTCCGTCGGATGGGGCGCTCGTACCGCTAGATGTTATCCCGCATGCGCATGCTCAAGGCAAAACCATCTCACAACGTTCCGTATGTCAGCGTGTGTTCGGCGCCTGGGAAAGATGGGGACCGGAGAAACGAGCCCACTCCACCCACCGCTCTCTGGGCGGGGGCGGCGCGGGAATGAACATTCTCTCTTCACTCGCACAGCTCATCAGGACTCGTGATCGATTCCCAGGCAGACTACATGCCACTCCATTATCCCTGCTCTCCGGTCAAAGTAAGGAGAATGCGAGGGAAAGACAGCCTCGAAGGCGGGATGAAAGGAAAAAAAAAAAAAAAAAAAAAAAAAAAGGGGGGG